>PVJS01054063.1:0-13092 GCA_004027185.1 Glis glis
TTTACTCAATTTACCAGTTTTAATTGCTGTTTTAGATTACCTGAGAAAACCTAGATGCTAAACAAGTATAGTTAATATTTTAAGCCCTTTTTCTTTCTATAGAGGAAAAAAACTAAATGAAAATGGTCATTATACTTTAAACATCAAGCAAAATAGACAGATACAATCTTGATTGAAAAAGAAACATGTTAATAATTTTAATAACATTTTTTTACTCGTTTTTTAATTAATAAATTTGAATTAACTTATTTTTTTAAGAATTTAGGTCACGTGAACTGAAAAGGTATTTGGATCCATTTTAGTTGTTGTTATTATTATTTAATTTATGAGTACTCATTTATTTGAAAGCCAATTTTTGGTACCATAGACAGACAATACATTTATACATACAGATATACATCTAGACAGACAACAAATATCTTATAGCTTTAATTTGTTAGGCATCAATTTCTTGTTGACAGGAAACAAAGCATTGTGCCTGACTATAGATATCTATTTGGTGCCAGTAAGCAATAGACTACAGGATGGACACAAATATGAAAGTTTATACAGCAGGGGATATCTGAGGCAAAGTCCACCAGTCAAAGCTGACACTAAATGAAATTATTTAGGTGGCCACTTGTCGCTTTGAGGAAGACTGTACATCAGACATTACCACTGCTTAATTTTTACGGAAGGAAAACTCTAGATATTTACATTTGTAGAGGGGGTCTGTCCTTCCTCCCCTGTCTCTTATTTAGTCTAGTCCATCTTAATTGTCTTTGGAGGGCAGCAATCCCGGCAACTAATCGCCGTTCCTCTTCGGAGTCTGAGGACTTAGAGTCCGAATAGGTTTCATTCTCCAAACCAGACAAAGAGGGATAAGGGCGGTTTGTGGAGGGGCGCTGTTCTTTAGGTCGCGCTCCCAAATCTTTAGCCGCCCCCCCTTCATCCCTCTTGAGCGTCTCCCCTTTTGGGCTTCCATCTGAAAGGTGTTTCAGCCCCTTCTGTCTACTACAGTCATCTCCACTTTCGACCCCAGAACAAAGAGAATTTTTGGTTTCAGATTCTTGAAGTTCAGATGAAACCTCCTTGGTTGCCTGAACTACCTGGCGGAGGTGAACTTCATCTGTTAAGAGGGCATCCTTGACTAGCCTCCATAGGGAGAAAGTAGAAATTGGAAGTACGTCAGGACCCTCCTGTTTTAAGAGATTCTGTAAATTGCGGCGGACCTCCTCCCAGTCGGAGACGTTGAGGCCCCCGCCCGTAATAAACCAAGGGCTTGCCCTCTCTATGGACTTTAAAAAATTTTTAAGGATTTTATTTTTAATAGCAGTTCCCTGTTCCTCCAATAGCCTTTTCAATTGAAATTCTAAATCAACTCTTCCCTGTGAATTTCCCATATTTCAAGTCTTACTTATAACTTTTCTTTGGTAACTTACCCCAATACGTCCCGGCCGGCACAAGGGACGACCCCGTCCACTATCCTCGCTTTCAGGTCTCGGTGGGACCTCCAATTGCCGCGCCCACGCAGCCTGGACCGAGTTTCTGCGGAGGGTGTCGGGATTGATCACACAGGGACACAAGTTTAGGGTTGAAGGCTCACAGTTAATACTGCCGCCCGACTTTATTTAGCCCAGTCCTTATATACCTTCCTAGAGCATCAGAAAAAGATACAAGGTCCTTTCACCATACAATGTTAACATTTGTCTGGGCAAACAGAATGTTCCCAGACAACCTTCTCCCCCCTTCCCAGGTCAAGTCTCTCCTCTGAGAACATTTAGCTGTTGTGAAAAACACAGCACACTTATCAGCAGGTCTCAACCTGCACCTTTGGTTGAGCTTGTACCTCTCAGGACTATATTTACAACTCTAAACCAAGGAAATAGCTCCCCGACAAGGAATATCACCAAGACGTGGATCGCCCCTCCTAGCGGTGTCTTGGACAAGTCTAGTGGGTGGATCTGCACGGGCTCCTCCACCTAAGTCCGCGTGGTGATTCTTAGAGTCGCAGACTGGCAGGTGGCACAGCCATGGGGCAGCAGCCGAGACTCCAGGGTGGGAGCTGTTGGTGGCACTGGGTATTAAACCCAGGGGCATTCTACCCCTGAGCTCCATCCCCAGTCCCTTTTTATTTTTTCTTTTGAAACAGGGTCTTTCTAAGTTACCCCACACTAGCCTGGAACCTGTATCCTCCTGTCTCTGCCTCACAGGTACTGGGATTACGGGTGTGCACCACTGTACGCCTTTTGTTCTTCATTTTCTAATTACTTAAATTATGAAGTTATGTTATGATTTGAGATTTAAAATTTTTTTAACATAGGAGTTTATAGCTATAAAAGAGTTTATACCTACAAATGTTTCCTTTAGCACAGTTTTCACTGGATTCAGTAAGGATTGCATGTTGTGTTTTGTTTTCATTGGTCTCCAAATACAGTATTTTCTCATTTCCCTTATGAGTTTTCTTCAACCCATTTCTCATTTAAGAGCATGTGGTGTAGTTTCAACAAATGTTTTACTTTCCCATCTCTCCTTCTGTTATAGATTTCTAATGCCATCCCATTGTGCCTGGGGAAGAATAGTTTGTATGATCTCTTTTCAAATGAACTGAGGCTTAATCTGTGATCTAACATGTTCTGGAGAAAATGTCTATGTTGTTGTTATTGGGGGGTGTGCTCTGTGTACATCTGTTAGATAGAGTTTGGTTCTTGTAAGTCCTCTGTTTCCTTATTTATTTTCCGTCTGGTTGTTCTGTACATTATTGGAAGTGGGGTATTGAAGTCTCCAGTTATTGTAATAGTCTCTTTATCCCTTCAATTCTGTCAGTTTTGGTTCGTATATCTTCATCGTCTATTATTAAGTATGTAACTGTTTATACTTGTTATATCTTCTTGATGCATTGAACTTTCATTTACATATGATGTCTTTCTTTGTGTCTTGCGACCTCTTGTATTCATTTCAAGTCATCTTCTGGTGTCTGTGGCCACTCTTACTCTCTTGGTTGTTATTTGCATGGAGTATCTTTTGCTGTCACTCATTTTCAGTCTATTTGTGTGTTTGTATCTTAAGTGAGCCTCTTGTAGACAACATATCGTTGGCTCATAGGTTTTTTTTTTTTTTTGCGGTACTGGGGATTGAACCCAGGGGCATTCTACCTCCGAGCTACGCCCCCCAATCCTATTTTTTATTCTTTATTTTGAAACAGGGTCTCACTAAGTTGCAGAGGGCCTCACTGAGTAGCTGAGGCTGGCTGCAAACCTGCAATCCTCCTGTCTCAGCTTCCCAAGTACTGGGATTACAAGCATGCGCCACCACGCCCGGCTTGGCTCATAGGTTTTTAAAAAAGTTTGTCAGTCCCTTTATTTTGAATTGAGGTCTTAAGCCATTTAAATTTAAAGCAATTACTGTTAAGGAGGGACTTATTTCTGCTATTCATTTTCTATGTGACATATAGTTTATTTTGTCCCTGATTTCTTGCATTAGTGTCGTGAGTGTGTGTTTTGTGTGTGTGTGTGTGTGTGTGTGTGTGTGTGTGTGTGTGTGTCACACTGGGGAATTATACCACCCAGGAGCATTATACCTCCAAGCTACACCCCAAGCCCTATTTTATTTTTTATTTGAAAACAGGATCTCAATAAGTTGCTGAAAGCCTCCCTGAGTTGCCGAGGCTGGCTTCAAACCTGTGATCCTCCTGTCTCAACTTCTCAAGTACTAAGATTACAGGTGTGCACCACCAAGTCCAGCTTACTATCTTCTTTTGAGTTTGGTTATTTTTATAGTGAGGCATTTATTATTTATTTATGTGTTTATTTATTTATTATTTATTTTGTGGTACTGGGGATTGAGCCCAGGGGTGTTCTACCTCTTAGATATACCTCCAGCCATATTTTTTTATGCTTTATTTTGGAACAGGGTTTCACTAAGGTGCTGACGGTGTCACTGAGTTTCTGAGGCTGGCCTTGAATCTGTGATTTTCCTGTTTTAGCCTTCCAAGTACTGGGATTACAGGCATGCGCCAACAAGCCCAGCTTATAGTGAATCCCTTTTCATGTATACTCTATAGCTATTTTCTTTGTAGTTTCCATGGGATTTAAATTTAACATCCTAACATTTTAATACTCTAGTTTGAATTTTATTAGTTTAACTTCAATAACATACAAAATTTCTTCTACTTTACAGTCTGTCTCTAACTCTTTCCTTTGTTGATATCACAAATTACATCTTTAAAAATTGTGTGCCCCCAATCATAATGCAATATTTTTTGAGGTAGTAGGGATTAAACCCAAGGCTTCATCCATGCTAAGCAAGCACACTTCCACTGAGCTACATTCCCAGCCCCTAATAATTCTTTTAAATGTGTTAGTTACTTAAATGATGTAAAAAATAAAGTATGAACTTATAAACCACAGTTCCAATAATACTAGCATTTAGCGTCACATAGAATGTAAAACATGAAGGTAGAAATCATTGTTGTAAAATGCTATCTTTTTACTTTTATCAAGACCATTAGGTCTTCATGCAGCATGGAGTCACTGTCTAGTGTCCTATTTCACCCTTTAGAATGCTCTTGAGCTTTTTTTTACATAGCTCAACTGGATGATAATGAAGTGTCTCAGCTTTTTACTTAACTGGGAATATTTTAATTCCTTCCTTACTTTAGAATTACAGTTTTGCCGACATATAATTCTTGGTTGACAGTTTGTTTTTTGTTTTTTTTTTTCTTTTAGAACTTTGAAATATCAACCAACTGCCTTCTGGTCTCCAAAGGTTCTGATGAGAAATGTGCTGTTCATTTTATCGAGAATCTCTTGTGTGTCTCTTGTATGTGATGAGCTGATTCTCTCTTGCTGCTTTTAAGATTCTCTATTTTATCTTTCAAAAGTTTAACTATAGCCAGGCATGGTGGCGTATGCCTGTAATCCCAGTACTTGTGAGTCTGAGACAGGAGGATCGCAGGTTTGAGGACAGCCTCAGCAAGTAGTAAAACTCTCATCAACTTAGTAAGAACCTGCTTCAAAATAAAAATAAAATAGGGCTGGGGGTGTAGCTCAGAGGTAGAATGTCCCTGGGTTCAATCCCCAGTACCAAAAAAAAAAATAGTTTATGTTTCATTTAGTTCCTTATTCTTAGAGTTTGCTAAACTTCTGGATTGCTTATTTTAATGTTTTTAATTGAGTTTGGCAGTTTTTCAGTTATTGTCCCTTCAAATATTCTCTCTGCCCTTTTCTTTCTTTTTTCTCCTTCTGGGAATCCCTTGATGACTTGCCCTGGTGCCTGTTCACCTGCTCTTCCTGACCCTCCTGCGTCTAAACTTGAGGACACTAAGAATACCAGACAGGAATTCTCCAGGCCTACTGGCGAGTAAGAACCATTGTGCCATTTCTGCATTTCCTCACATAGAAATTACCCTCTCTTAATACCTGCGCCTGTCCCGCCCAGAGCCTTCTCTGACAATGACTTGGCAAGAGGTCCATGAGTTGTGTTTTGAATGGAAAATTTGCAATGTCTGCTTCACGTCAGGTTAAGTGGCATGCTACCAGTCCTGGAAGCCTTACACAAGTCAAATTATTTGGATATTGAAAACTGGATGCATGTGATGCTCTATAAAGGGGGCACACCTCTGATATGAAGGGAGATGTATCTAGGCTCTGGTGATGGGCAAAGCAAACATTCATTTAATTATATAATCCTCTGATCATAATCTTGTCCTGGCGGGGGGTACTGGGGATTGAACCCCGGAGAGCTCTACCTCTGAGCTACACCCCCGGCCCAATTTTATTTTATTTATTTATTTTTTTTTTTGCGGTACCAGGGATTGAACCCAGGGGCGTTCTACCTCCGCGCTACACCCCCAGCCCTATTTTTTATGCTTTATTTTGAAACCGGGTCTCACGAAGTTGCGGAGGGCCTCACTAAATAGAGAGAGAGACAGGGAGAGACAGAGAGAGAGAGAGAGAGAGAGAGAGAGAGAGAGCTGAGGCTGGCTACGAACCCGGATCCTTCGGTCTCTGCCTCCCAAAGTACTAGGATTACAAGCATGCGCCACCATGCCCGGCTCCAATTTTATTTTTTATTTTGAGACAGGGCCTCACTGGGTTGCTGGGGGTCTTGCTTAATTGCTGAGACTGGCCTCTAATCTTTGATCCTCTTGTCTCAGCCTCCCAAGAGCACTATGCCTGGCCTGGCCTCGTTGTTGTTATCAGAGACTTAGGGGAATTTTCACGGGGACTCCCAGCTCTGACTCTGCTCTCAGTGTTGAACTGAGTCGTCATGCTGGACTCATGTGGTGGCGACCACCACCTGCCTTTCAGAGATGGATTAACAGGTTTTTCTGATGTACAGGAAGCCGTGGGCTTCACTCTCACCTGCAGTGGATGCAAACTCTTAAAGTCATTGGAGGAGGACGCGTCAACTTTAGGAGTGGTAATATTGTCTCAATGTAGATGAATAGTATTTATTTCATGATAATAACTGATCCAGATGAAACCATGTCCACCCCAGGAGTGTGTGCTGGTTCTCTGTCCCTCGACATGGTCCTTACCCTCCATCAGTGTAATGGGGGTGCTCATTCCACCTCCTCATGGAGACGTCAAAGGACTCGGGGGGACAGAGGCCCCTGCAGGGAATCAGCGGCCTCAGCTGGTCCTGCTGACCCCTGCTCGCTCCAGCCCACAGCTGCCGTGGGCAGTGGCCTCTGCCCACTCTGTTCCTTCTGCTGGTCAGACCAGACTTGCTACATACAACTCTACTGCTCCTCCAGGAAGCCTGTCTCCATGCCAGGTTGGGGTGGGTGTCCCTCGGCTGGGCTCCCATGGCACTGGGATCCGCCACCAGACTCCCTCCCTCTGGGGCTGGACAGGATCCACTTCTCACCTCCTGTCTAGGACAGCAGCTCTCCTGAGTGTGGGCACCGGCCTCTAGATTCCCCTGACATGTGTCTTTTCCCAGGCCACACGTCTAATGACCAGTGTCAGGAACTCCCCCTCCCCAGGCATTCAAAAGGATGTGCCCTGTGCCCTGCGAGGCCCCGCCCACACCGACTCCCCGTGCCAGGGTCTGATGGCTCTGTCCTGAGGAGGGTCATGAGGGCATGAGGGGTTCAATCCCAGGACATCACCACACATGACCAGCTGTAAATTCCCGTGGGCTCGGCTTTGTCATTCACAGTCCACCCCAGCCCTGCGACGAGGCATAGCAGTCCTTAGAAAAGCATCCGGCCTTCAGGCGTCTTGAAGAGAATGCAAACCTGTGAACGTTTTCCTCTCTGCTCTTCACATTCTCCATCCTCGTCTGCATGGTGTTTAATGGGTGTGCGCACAGCTCGGGCTCAGGGTGGCAGGGGAGCTCCACGCGCCATCACAGTCAGTTGGTCTTCACAGTACCCTGGGTGGGGGCTGCTGCCCCATTTCACAGATGAGGAATCTGAGGCTCAGGTGGGACCACCTTTCCACTGACACCGGTCTGTCTAACCTCAGAGCTCATGTCCATAACCATCAGGAGGAGCTCAACCTCAGCAGTCAGCATCTCCTGATGCCAGGAATGCTCACTGCTCCCTAGGCATTCACCCGCACCCATAGGAGTAGCTGCTTCTCCCTCCCACCCCCAGGACAGCCCGCCAGTGTCCTTCCCAGAGGTCCCACTTGCTCTACCTGGGGCTCCAGTCTGCAGCAAGATGGGCGGTGCTGAGGTCGCACAGCGGTATTTGTAGACTTACAATGCAATTTGAAATGAATAGAGTTAAATTATTAAAATAAACTTTCAAAATGTTCCAAAAATGCAGAAAAAGTGAAATGCAAGAAAAAAATAAAAGGACAACTTCCCAGGGTGGGGACAGCACTGGCCGGGGAGCTGGCGCAGGGAGAAGACCCAGAGCTGTCGCCGAGGATGCAGCCTGAGCGGCTCCAACTCCGCGGTCACGGAAGATGTGCTGCAGAGCCGTGGGCTCAGGCTCGGCTGCTTCTGAAGCTGGCAGCTCCAGCTCCAGGGGGGCTGGAAGGCTTGCTGCCACAGAGCAGGGGGCTCTGTCTCAGCAGATGTGGCCCCAGGTGGCTCAAGATCCACAGCGGCCTGAAGATGTGCTGCCCCAGGTGTGCAGGGCACCCTGCTGCTGGAGGCAGCTCTGCACCTCGAGGTGTCACTGGAGCTGCAGGAGCAGAGGTGATCCTCAACATGGGTGCCTTTCCCTAAGGCTCTCCCCATTCAGCGAGCAGCCCCGCCTCCCTCAGTGCTTGATCCCGTCTCCCAGCGGAACATCTTCCCAGACTGGGGTCCACCACCTGAGGTGTCCAGGCTCTTCCTGCCCCCAGCCAGTGCCACCCCCGGAGCCTCCTCCTGGCGGGGCCCAGCACCGGTGCCTCTTCCCAGGCTCCCTGTCACCCACCCCAGGCCTCCTCACCCTTGGGCTCTGCCTCACTGGGATCTGGGGCCTCAAGCTGGGTCAGGAGACAGTGGACACGGAGGGTCAGGTCTGAGAAGGGCATGTTGAGCAGCAGGTAGGCCATCAACTGGTTCAGGCTGGCTAGACCCGGGGATCCACAAAAATCCTCGGGGTATTTGCCCAATCAGGTTTGCAAGATGAAGCAGAGGGCACTGGGGACAGGCAGGCAGGCAGCAGAGTCAGGGGCCTGGCCCCTTCTTCCTGGCCCTCCCAAGACCTCTGGGTGAGCTCCCATGCAGAGGCCGCCCTGCCCACCTGCATTGGACACGGAGGGCAGAGGTGTGAGGCCTACATTGGGCAAGTGCTCCCCACACCTCTGCACCTAGATGCAACACAGCGTGGGTGGGCCTAATGGGAATGCGTCCTCAAGGGCCCCAGCCTCCCCTCTGCTCCCTGGGTGCCAGAGACCCCCCTACTCCGGCGTGTGTCTTCTTCCTGCTGCAGTTCAAGCTGCAGACCTCAGCTCTCTAGAGGGAATCACAGGGGCAGGACCTGGGGTTGGCCCAGCCCTCCTCAGCCCCAGCCCCTCAGGTGTCCCCAGTCTGCAGACAGGATCCGCCCCCTTGATGGATCCACTCACCTCTTTACTTGGTCGTCCTCCTCACAATGAGGGCGGAAGAATCCATACCTAGAGGGGGTCAGGAGAGCGTCACCTCTGATGTCCTGGGTCCCTCACCTGCCAGGACATCTAGGGGGACTGGCTGACTCCCCGACAGGAGTGGAAGCCCAGGAGGGCTGGGAGTTTTGTCTGCACCGCTCTCTGATATGCTAAGTGCCTGGAAACAGAGCCTGCACACAGTCGGTGCTTCATATATGTTTGTGTAATGAATGAGGCCAACCAGCTCCTTCCCTGATATCTCAGTGTGCTGGGGGCCCTCAGTTATCCCCAAGAGGCCCCTGCTCTGGCTACATCTAGATCGGGGACGCTCCCAGGTGGAATCTGGAGCCTCCTCACAGATGGGGAGAGTGCTTTGTCTGCCTTAGAGAAGTGAGGCCTGAGGCAGAGACCTTGGTTGGGAGGGGGCACACACTGGTTGCCCACAGCCCTGCGCAGCCCAGTCCACAGTGTAAGCCTGGGGCAAGGGATTCCAGGGCTCATCTCACTAGGTCCTGAGACGCCCCAGCCACGTGGTCCCCTGCAAACCAGTTTCCAAATGGGGCTCAGAGAGGAACAGGACATTCCCAAGACCCAGCCAGGAGGTGGCCCGTCCCCCTGGGCTTGGAGGCATGCACACCTTTTGAACAGCAGGTCCAGCACCTGTGGGGTGGTGGCAAAACGTCGGTAGATGCACAGAAAGGCGGGGACGAAGAAGGGGTCCCCATTCCGCAGGGCAGGCACCAGCTGGCTCACTAGCTTCTCCACTAGGCCTGCTTCGAGGGTCCCCACTGTGCTGGGCGCAGCCAGGGTTGAGGCGGCCTTGTTTTCACTCTGGGGTGGGACCAAGGAGGGGCAGTTCAAACACGGAAACAGTTGCCAACTGCAAAATGGTTCATTGCCATACAGTGAAAACAGCCGGGAAAGAATCGTCCTCCATATTCACCTCTCTGTCTCTCTTGCTCTGTGTCTTTCTCTCTCTCCCTCTCCCTCCTTTCTCCTCCCTCCCCCTCTCTCTCCTCTCTCACCTGGGGAGAGTCTGGGGCTCTCCATGGGGAGATCAGAGTGGTGGGCTTTCGTGTTCTGACCTGCTCTAGGCTGCCCCGTGTCACCTCCAGGCTCCTCTGGGAAAATGGCCCATGGTGTTGGGGGTGAGGGCTGACATGATCAAGGCCCCTGCTGTGCGCTTTCCTGAGGCCTGAGCTGCGCCCAGTCGGGAGACAGCAGGAGAACATCTTGCCCTCTCTGGGATCTCCAGACACCTGAGCTGGCTGTTGCTGCTCTGGGATGTGGGTGCCTGGCAACCAGGACTCCAAGTACTTTTTGTCCATCGAGGAAGTGAGGTCACTACCTGGGTGCCATTACCTGAGCCTCTTCCTCACACAAGGCCCCTCAAAGGCCCCCCAGGGTGCTGACTGCTCCCCTCTCCCCAAGGCATGTGCAGGACAGGACAGTCACACCAACACACCCTGGCCCAGCGTCCCTAGGCCTCGCCCCTGCATCCTTCCAGGTGTGTGACCCTGGACAGGTCACTGTCCCTCTCAGGGCCTCCCCAGTCTTCAAGTGTACGTGCCTATAAGCACCCACATTACCTATGAACCCCTAAGGCTGGAGTCACAGGTTGATAACACACAAACTTAGAGATGGGACGGTCACAAGATGGGGTGGGACAAACTGTGACACGAAGCTCAACCAGATCTGGTCCCACGGGGCATCTGGATGAAGTCACTTCCCCTTTTGGTGGCTTTACCTACTCTGCACCACGGGAAGGCTGAAGTGACTGAGGCTCATCGACTGTTCCCTGATGACATAGACCTTCCAAGAGCTTCCCAGGAGATTTAGGATCAACCCAGTGTCTCCTCTCAGCCTCTGAGGTGTGTGCCCCACAATGGCTCCTAGTGACCACAGCCTCCTGGTGCCCTGGGCCTGCAGCCCCCTCCCCTCTGGGTGCTTTGGACTCAGCATCAGGCATCTAAGGGACAGAAATTGGCAAAAGTGATGGGCCGTCACCCCCAAGACTGAGTTATGGGAAGTCTGACTCCTGTCTGGCTCCCTCTGTCCCCCACCCCATCCTTCCCGTAGGGAATCAAGCTGAGCTATTATGAGCTGCCCTGTGGACAGGGGCAAAGATCCGACAGTGTCCTGGCCAACAGACAGAAAAGCACTGAGGCCCAGCCAAACTGCACCCTGTCCATAACACAGGATGAGCTCAGAGGAAAACCCTCCCCGCTGAGCCTCAGCAGAGGCCACAGCCATGGCCTCCTGAGAGACCTGGAGGCAGAGGCACCTGCTGAGCTGCCCCGGATGGGGGGGACTGTGACATCATCAATGTCTGTGGCTGTCAGCAGTGAGTTGGGGGGATGCTGCCTCACAGTCGTGGACTATCTGAGTGGTCTCAGGGTCCTGGGTGTGACCTTCCCCTCCCCCTCTGTCCAGCTCTCTCCAGCCACCTTGGCCTCCTTTCCAACCTCCTTCCCGGCCGCACTCACTTCTGCCTCTAAGTGTCTGCACTGCAAAGCCTTCCCTAGAACACTGCTCCAGAATTGAGCAGGGCTGGCCTCTCTTGTCATTCTGCTTTCAGCAGAAATGTCACCTCAGTGAGACTGTCAGACCCCCACCTAGTGACCCCAGCCCTCCCATCAGCACCAGGACTATCTTCACTACGGCACTTGCTCTTCTCTTACGCGTATTTGTTTTGAGCATCTGTGCATCTCCACCTGCATCTCCATCTGAAATCTAGACATTTTAATCTAAAAATCTGGTAACTCTGGAAATCAAAATTTCCTCCTTCCTAGGGACTGCTATGTTTTTGAATTGTTGTAGGGTCTCTGTGTGCCAAAGATCAGTATGAGGTGTAAAGCAAAGTTCTCTTTAGGTTCTTTCTGAACCTGAGTCTTCCTGGACATGTGCTGTCACTTTCTGACTTTCTCCATATATACAGTTGATGTTGAATATCTTAATCTTTAATATCTGGCTCCCAGAATGCAGAAAAGAGACAAGTGAATGAGGAAAAAAGATGCTGGCCCTTTAAATCCCCAGCAGTCACTTCACCTCCCTGGGGAAGGGGCTTGCAACAATGAGAGGAAGTGCAAGACCATGACTGCCCATGTCTGCTTACAGCTCTGTGATTAGAAGCAGCAATCAGTGTTCTGAGCACAGATTATTGAAATTTGCTTTTTTTTTTAAACTATCTCTGGTCCCCAAAAGCTGTATGCACACTGCTCTGAAACAAGTGCTCAGCTGCCTGCCATGGGCTGGGGGTGGGGCACGGGTAGCTGGTACTGTACTGAAAGGTGAAATTGACCAAATAACCTGGTTTACTGCCCAAATATTCCCCTAGAAGTTGCAAACCTTCAATAGACTCCAAAGTTGCAAAATAACTCTGCAAGACAGATTCTGCCAGGACAATTGTTGTCTAGGTGGGTGCACTGTCCTCAGCCCAGTTGTACTAGGGCAGTGGGCCAGGTTGCTGAGAGACCGAAGAAGACTCCAGAGAAGGCATGTGAGACATAGGGTTTGTTAAAAACTGCTTAGGCGAAGGTACAGTTATGACAGGCCGGACAGTCACCTCTGTCCCTCTTGGTGCTTCGCCAAGGATCGCCACTCCACAGTGCCGCAGGGAGAGGGCTTTTGTAGGTTGGACTACTCTGTAGCAGTGACGTCATTAGTTTGCTTTGTTACATTGTGTGACCGGCATGCCAGGGGACAGTTGTCTGGGTGTATTTGCAAGAAAGCAGCTTCTACAGATAACACTAGTTTGTCTGCTTCGCAGTGCATGCGAGAGTCAGGGCCCTTTAAGAGAATACTTATGGGCACATTCCAGTCCGGGCCAGCTCTCCTTCTTCCATTGGGTGGGCTAGGGCCTTGGGAATGGAAAGCCGAGTTTCAGGCGCTTGGGGTTTCACTGTCCTCCTTTCTTGCAAAGATGACACACGGGGAGACAGATTTCCAGTGCTGCCTACTGTGCCATCTTCCCAGAATCCTCTGAGATAAATGACTTTCACACAGAGAATTATTCTGGAATATTTGAGTCAAGGTGAAGTTATAAGGAAAATTAATCTTGCAGTTTGTAGCTTCCAAG
>PVJS01054064.1:0-13088 GCA_004027185.1 Glis glis
GCTCCCGACCGCGCACTGTGGCCGCCGCCCGGCCCGCGCACGACCCGCTCGGTTACTCCACGTTGCCGCCGCCGCCGCCGCCTGCAGACGCGTCCAGCCTCCAGCTCCCGCCTTCGCTCCTCCTCCGCTCGCTCCGAGGCCGAGCCGGCCACTGCCGGTCGGTCGGTCGCTCTCGCCCGCCGCGGAGGCAGCGGCGGCCCGGGCGCTGGCCGCGAGCTTTATTCCCGAGGGGGTGGCGTGGGGTCGGGGCTCCCTGCACCCCCGCCCGTCCCCAGCCTTCCTGGCGTCTGTCCCGCTTGCACTTTCTCGCTTGGGGTAGGTAGGCACTTGCCGCCCTGAAATGCACCCTCTCTGCCTTCCTCCTCCTCTCTGCAGCAGGCCAGCCCTCAGTTTGTCCCCGAGTGGCTCCCTAAACCGTTATACTAATGTCTCCATCCCTCGGCCCTGCCTCTTCCACTTGCGCCCTTGCTCGCTCGCTCTCTCTCTCTCTCTCTCTCTCTCTCTCCCTCTCTCGCGTCCGGAGTTTCTGGAGCTCCGCTCAGAGCGAACCTTCTGCTGCCAGCAGATAACATCAGAATCTTGCCGGGAGGAGAGATTTATAAGTTCTCTCTGAACCACGTGTTTGCCTTCAACAAAGTGACGTGCTAGGATTACAGTCAGAAGTCCTCTCGTTACTTAGACCACGAGCTCTCCCGAACCGTGAGGGGGTGTGGAAATGCGGATGGCTGCGGGGAAGGGAGGAGGAGTGGACTGTGCGCCTTGACAACAGCGATTTACTGTATTTACTTTCTAGAGTCTTTTCAGACAGGTCTGTTGAGGGACGCGCTATCGAGCATCCCGTTTATACTCGTGTGACGCTCTCCCAACCTCACTCGCTGGCTCGGCTCGGAATAGAAGTCTTCCCTCCTGTATTATGTATGTGTAAAAACACACACACACTAGAAGTCTTCCCTCCTGTATTATGTGTGTGTAAACATACACACACACACACACTCGAAGTCTTCCCTCCTGTATTATGTGAACACACACACACACACACACACACACACACACATGCCTTCCAACCTAAGACTCCTGACCTACCTTTTTAATTTTCTGGGATTCCATAACAGGTTGCTATCCTGAAGCCTATTTTATTAGTTTGTTGTTTACAGTCTAATCTTCTGTTTAACTGCTGGGAAAGAAATCCATCTTTTTCACCTAAAAGATGTTATGTTTGCTTCACTGTCTTGAATGAATGAATGGCCATCTTAAATTGCTGCCTGACCCACTTCTTGTATGGCTTTCTCTTCACCTTCTCCTCAGACTAGACATTATCAACCAACTTCATTCTTTCCACAGCATACATCCAGGAAACTGGAATTTTAAGTGTTTGATGTCTACTGTATCCACTGCTTATAACTTGATATTTTCTGCTTCGACCTAGTCCAAATTAGATGAATACAAGAATAATTCTTGCCACTGTTCAATTTTCCCTTTTTCTTTTATTTCACCTTTAGTTACTCAAAGTCAACATTTTAATTTTAGCGTGACTCTGTGGCCGTACTGACTAGACGGATGACTTAAACTGGAAACTCTGTCAACTTTTCCCCCAAATTCAAGACCTCTATATTACTCCCTGGTTCAGATGTTCCCTAGTTCAAAAAGTTCCTGTGAGCTGGGCATGGTGATACACACCTGTAATTCCAGCACTTGGGAGGCTGAGACAGGAGGATCGCAGATTTAAGGCCACCCTCAGCAACTTAGCGAGACCCTGTTTCAAAATAAAAAATAAAAAGGGCATGGGGTGTAGCCCCATGAAGTACAATCCCCAGTACTCTCCCAAAAAATTTCACAAGGAACTTTCTAAAACTTTTGGAATTTTCACTTTAGATGTGTATGGGGCCTATATCATTTGTATATAGAGGGCTGAATAAATAATAGCTAACATACACTATACAGAGTGAGGTATATTATTATCCATATTTGCAGATCAGGAAACTGGGGCACAAAGAAGTTAAGTGTGTTGTTTAAGACCACAGTGACTATACAGCTGGATTATGCAGTCAGGATCCATCGTCTATTTTTTTTTTACCCATTATGTATTTCTAGGAAACACTGGTCTCAGAACATGTTCTGACAAACAGGAATTTTGTAGTCAAAGTTTGGGAGATACAGGGTACTCTACTGCCCTGTTACAGAAACACAATTCTCATTATCACATTGAAGGCTCTGAGAACCCAGCAGAGAACTTTCTAACTCCATTTGTACATGGGATTTTCCCCCCATTGACTCACATTGGAAAATTCTAGAATAAATGAATTCTTCTAACCTGCTTCTGAGTAATTCTGAAAACTATGTACAAGTCAGAAGCAGCAGGTTCCTTTCCTTGAGGTTAGCTCCAAATTGAAGCAAGTCACAAGTTAGCCAGTGACCTCTGCAATAACCAAAGTAAAATACAAACAACAGGAGCGACTATTGGGCGTGTAACTTCGAGATAAGTCATCCCTTTGAATTCAGTCAGAGAACTGCAGTAACCTAGCTAGACAGAGGACAAAAAGTGAAGATTCCTCTCTCTGGGGCAATGATAGAATGTAGAGCAGGAACTACGAACTACAGCTGCTGAGTGTGACGTTGCTTTGGAATAGGGCTGGTTTCTGGAGTTACTGTCAGCATGTTCAGCTGAGGATGTGGGTTCTGCTTCCCCTCAAGCCAGGGAGCATCTCTCACTCCGTGTTTAGACTAACTTCCAGCTGTAGACACAGATGCACGTGGCAAAAGTCTATCTAGATCACTTCTAGGAAAAGAACATCCGTCATAGATTCTCCTGACAGCCACCCCCTTCCCACCGTAAACACCCACACTTTGGTCATAATACTGTCTGTTGAACTTCTTGCTTCTGTATCACCTGAGACCCTTAATCTATTCATATGAGGCCCAGGAGGGAGAGACAGGGAACAGGGTGTTGAAATCCACTGGTATGGGGAAGTAAGCATAGTGACCAAGCGCAGCTGGGGAGGATGAGCTCTGGTTTACCTCGCAGGTGAGCAGTTCTTTCAGGGTAGAACAGGTGAGACCACAACAGCTATCTCCCTGGTTATCAAACAAATCCTTCTATTAAATAACCCTTTGAAAGCCTTTCCATCTGTGTGCAAGAAGCAAAACATTCACTAAATTTATTAAGATTCTCTGTGCTAGGGATTTGATACAGTCTTTATGGTAAAAGAGTATAATGTCTATACACTATCTTGATTACCTTGAGGGGGCTGGAGAGCACAGGGGTTAAAAGGGCAGGCTCCAGGGGCAAGATTTCTTGGTTTCCAATTCTTGTCACTTTCTCTTTGTGATTCTGACCAAGTTACTTGGACACTTAGTTTCTCATCTGTGCAACAGGGATACTGACAAAGTAAGAACCACATAAGATTACTGTGAGGATCAAATTACACAAGGTACAGAAGGAACTTATAAAATAAACCTGGAACTTAGTATGTGCTCACTAAGTGTGACCCATCATTATCTTATCCTATCCCTTCTTCATTTCTGTCAGGAAATTTGTAGTAAAATATATCTGGCCTCTGCTCTTTTTTAAACATAAGTAGAATGAAAAGCCAGGGCACTAAGAATTTGCTTCATGGTTATGTCTCCAAGCAGTTTCTGGGGGCACGTGATCATTATTTAAAACATTATAGTATTTTGCACCCAGTATTTGTCGGAGTAAAGGATAAGAAAACACACTTTGGGTGAACAAAAGGCTAAATAACTATCAAAATTCAGATAAGCATTCACCATTAAGGTCTCTTATTATTTAATACCCTAAAATAGAAATCTTTGTTTTCTAGCTCAGAGAGGTGGAGGGTGCAGCTGTCCAACCAGTGGCCCTTCTCTACTCATTAATGGGTCTATTTACTTCAGTAATGTGCAATTACTATAAAAGGCCAAACAAAACAGAACCGCTTGTCCCTGTCCTGGAGTCTTACCCATATGGGTCATAGCAAGAGCATCTGATCTGATAGGTCCTTTCTAACTCTCATCAAACAACAACTTCATTGTTAACAATTTTGAAAGTCCTCCTCAATGGCTTCCAATATTTAAAAAACCAGGATGTGGGAGGAGCAAAATATGAAACTACTGTACTGGGTCACATTGTTTTTATCAAATAGTGACACCTAATAAATGCAAAATAACCCATTAATATGAAAAATACACCAAAAGCTTTTTACATTCTTGTAATTTATTTTTCTTTTTCATGGTATGGCGGATTGAACGGGGTGGGAGTGGGGGATTCTACCAATGAGCTGCACCTGCAGTCCTTCTACAATTTTTTTTTTTTAAAGAGGGCCTTGAGAAGTTGCTGAGGCTGACCTCAAACTTGGAATCCTGTCTCAGCTTTCAAAGTACTGGGATCACAGGCATGCGCCACCATACCTGGCTTTCTTACTTGTAATTTTATCTTTTGTTCTACAATTCAAAAACAATGCTTGGTCTTTATCAATTTTTCTCATGTTCTGTATACATTTCTATAAGCAAGTTTATCAATGGAATAATAAACAATTATCTATAGAATAATAAATAATAGTCTAGAGTAGTTTATCTTAGAATAATGAAATGGAAAGGAAAGTGAGTTCCTCATGAAAAGTAATCCAATTACTATTTCCACTTTGTATCTACAGGTTAATCTAAGAAGTAATAAATAGGACACTTCCTGTTCCTCATATCCTTTCTTTTTCACATCCTCTTTTCTCTCACTTCCTGTTTCTCTGATATCCTTTCCTATTCTTCCCATATTCTATTTTTATTTTTTCTTCCTGTCCCTTTCACTTCCTCTTCCTTTCTCATGTCCTCTTCCTTTCTCTTCCATTTTCTCTCAAATCTCCTTCCTCTCACTTCCAGTTCCTCTTTCACATCCCTCCACTTCCAGTTCCTCTCACATCTTGTCACTTCCTACTCCTCCCGTATCTTCTTCCTTTCAATGCTCCTTCTAACTTCCTCTTCCACTTCCCCTTTCATTGGCACCCTGCCCACTTCCTCTTCCCTACTTTCACTTACTTTTCCTCGCACCCTCTCCTTCATCTGTTTCCTCTTTGTCTTTCACTTCCTCAGACATCCTTTTCCTTTCAATTCCTTTAATTTCCTTTCTCTCAAATCCTTTTATATCCTCTTCCTTTCACACCCTCATTCCCCTCCTCCACTACTTTGTTCACTTCCTATCCCTTCACATCTTCTTCCTCTCACTTCCTTTTTCTCACCTCTTCACATCCTCTTCCTCATTCCCCTCACATCCTCTTCCTCTCACTTCCATTTCTTCCTCACTTCTGCTTCACATCCTCTTCTTTTCTACTTCCTATTCCTCTCACACTCCTCTCTTTCACTTCCTGTTCCTCAGAAAAATAGGAGGAAGAGCCGGGCGTGGTGGCACACGCTTGTAATCCCAGTACTTGGGAGGCGGAGACTGGAGGATCCGGGTTCGCAGCCAACCTCAACTACTTAGTGAGGCCTCCACAACTTCGTGAGACCCGGTTTCAAAATAAAGTATAAAAAATAGGGCCGGGGGTGTAGATCGGAGGTAGAACGCCCCTGGGTTCAACCCCCGGTACCGCAAAAAAAAAAAAAGAAAAATAGGAGGAAACAATGGGTAGAGAGGAAAATGGAAAGAGAAGGGATTAAAGGAATCAGAGTTGGCAAAAGATACAGGGATAAACTCAACAGACAGGAACAAGGAAAAACAGCATATCCACAGGTTACGAGGCTTTAAAGAGATAAAATCATAACATTTCAATGATTTACTGTGGAAACATTATCTCTCCCTTTGGAATAATTAACTGACTGACGACTGCTTGCCACTTTCGGACCACTCCCATCTCTACAGTTTCAGCTCTCTGTGACAGTTCCAACAGAAGAAAAGTCTTTCTTTGGGAGGTAGACTCTCAGTAGTTTGGTGTATGTCGTCCTCATTATGTTCTGAAATCAGTGGCAGCCTTTGGTTTCTAGCTCCTGGTAAAATGCATCCATTAAAACTATTAGTAATGGATATAAATAAATAAACGTGAGGACAGTTGTCATACAGCATAACAACATGGACATATGCTCAACAAAACGCTAATGCTGGCAAAAGGAAGTCAGCAACACAGAATTTTCCTTCCTGTGTAGGGCACTGTTTGACACTAACCCTAACGGAATCTCTACCCCTGCTTTACTTACTCTCCGCAGTTCACAAAAACACAAAGCAAGAAACCAGAACTAGGTTGCTGAGGAAGAAGGGGGAGAGAGAAGTATTTCAGCCAAGTAAAAATAAAAATAAAAGATAACAAAGGAAAAGAGAAGGCAAGTGAAATGATAGAAATGATTTTGCTGTCATAATTGAGAATGACATAACACAAGATGGAAATATTTTTAAAGAAGCATGATCTTTAGGTGAATTTGTCATCATCTCAGTGGGCTTCCTAGATTGTGTGAAATTCCAGTTGTGCAAATTTCCACTAGCAAAGTTACCAACCCATATTCCAATTCACTTTGCTTTTCTACTGCCTTAGTCTGCAATTCAAAAATGAAAGCAAAAAAAAAAAAAAACCAAGAGGCAATAGTAAATGCATAAAAAAGAAAACCTTAAGGCCGGGCGTGGTGGCGCATGCTTGTAATCCCCAGTACTTTGGGAGGCAGAGACCGGAGGATCCGGGTTCACGGCCAGCCTCAGCTCTTTCTCTCTCTCTCTCCCTGTCTCTCTCTCTACCTAGTGAGGTCCTCCGCAACTTCGTGAGACCCGGTTTCAAAATAAAGTATAAAAAATAGGGCCGGGGGTGTGGCACGGAAGTAGAACGCCCCTGGGTTCAATCCCCGGTACCACAAAAAAAAAAAAAGAAAACCTTAATGTAATTTTTAAGATAGAAGGAAAAACTAGTAAATGGGCATTTTTTTAAGCACAACTAGATAGACGGTTTTGATTTGTAAAACTTTAGGCCCTTGATCACCAACACTCCCTAATAATTATTTCAAGTTTTAGAAAAGAAAGCTTGAAAGTGTGAAGACTCAATAATTTTATAACTAGGGTGACCACATACTTTATCACACAAGCCCAAGCACTTGACAGTGAAGAGTAGCTGAGGCTTTTGTAAACAGGTGGATAAAACAGGACTGTTTCAGAGTCACCCTTTAAGATGAAACCGTTTTAAAATCTGAATATGTAAGAACATATCAGTTATAGACTTCCACCTTTTTTTGGTTACAGTGGTGATATATATTTTTCATATTTCCAAGTCTTTTTTTCTTCACAATATTCAGCAGATTCTAAAAATCCTATCCTAGTTACACTTTGAAAATGCTAACTTTTTAATATAAATAATGCTACAATTTTAACATCAATATAAACCTGCATCGTCATAAAAATGAAGCCACCAAGTGGTGCTTGGTCAAGATTCTTTTGAGCACCATCAAAGCCAATCTCCCATTGCAGGAAGAAAGAAAAGACTAAATATAATAATGATTGGGGATTAACATGTATTTCGTGTATCCTGCATAAAGTCCAAGAAATTAATTTTTAAATTTTGGGAAATGAGCAACAGCTAAAGAATATCAAAGGTAAAAAGACTCCTGCCCCTTCACATTTTAGTGCTAGTCTCAGAATAGTATGTGCTGACAAGTCACATAATACTGACCTTTTACACGTTATCTTTCCTGTTTAATAAACAGTAACTGCACAAACCTAGGGACATCTGGAAAGTTAACTTCACATAATTGAGAGGACTGCATTTTTTGTTAAGTTGAAGGGTTTTTTTTGTGACCAAGATTCCTAACATTTGTGGTTTCTCTTTATATTATTTCTATTATCTATATATGGCCATTTGAGTACAAAGATATCTTTACAGTTTCTGTCAGATGGCAGGCTATTTACCATAAGCCAAAGGAATAAATCAAAAGATAGGTGTGTCACTGTGACCAGAAGTGACCTCAGCAATACATAAAAATGATTTGGATTTGGTGTTTGTTTCTTTAAGAGGTCTTTCTCTTGTAATTTTAAGATCATGAAAGAAGAGACCATTACAAGGTCAATCTGGTTATCTGATCAGTTCTAACATTCTAGTTAATGCCACAATTATACTGATTGTTTAGAAACTAGCAACTCATTTGTTACTGGTGAAAAAAAATTGTATAATTCAGTTGATTCAATGACAGCCTAAATCATGCCATCTAGAGGAGAGTGCTATGTCCTACAACTTTGTATTTCAAGAAAACCAACATGCTGGATTTACTGAGAATTTTCATCACAGCTTATTAAGCAATCACACATTACATCTCTGCTGTAAAGTCTTTTTAAAAACTGTAATATACTTAACACTTCCATCTCAAAAGTATTTTTGTTAGTGCACATAAAATAAAAATTATAATTTCATACAAATATTGTAAAGCATGTATTTGTAGAAAACATTCTAGATTAATAGCAATGGGCCATCCCTAATTATAAAGTTTTAGTTACTTGTTATCTCTTAGATAATAACATTCTAAGCTAAAATCTAGTTCCAATTTATAAAGTATCATTTGAACATCTAAATTCTTAATAGCAAAAATGTCTGCCACTTAACATCTTTATGAGTCATCTAATGTTATTAACTAACATCAGGACATAGGCCATATATTGTATCCTAGTACTGAAAAGAGCAACAGCAATACAAAGTAAATTTTCAGTAGATGAAACTGTTAGGACCCCACTCCTGGAATACCAGTAAGTCGAATATAGTTCTGCAGCATCCAGATAATTGAAATGAGAAGTTTTAATTATCAGACATGCTCAGGCAAGACCTATAGTAAATTCTCTAATAGCACACATTGTATAATAAACTGACAGCAATAGAAACAAACCTTGGGATGATATATTAATTTTTAATTGTACTGCCAGGGAAATTTTCACTTTTCATTACATGATGTCTTCTCCTATTGTTCACTGGCCATTAGGTGCATGTCATACTTAAATCAGGCCAAAAATCGAATATGTCTATTTTTCCAGAGCAGAGTTCAATTCCTAGAATTTCATTCACTGTAAGACAGTAATACCACGTAAAATGTGAGGCATCACTGTTGTGTATGTGTTGTTTGACTGGAACATAGATTTGACTACATCAGTTGTGTGACCTTGGGCAAGTTATTTTAGGTGAACCTATTGCTTATCCCCTCATCTGTAATAATGGGGACAATATGAGGAAGACCAAAGTAAGGACATTAGAAAACACTTACATAGTTATCTGGCAAACAAATGTGTAGATATTTGCTCTTATTCTTACTTGTTCTGTTCTTTTACTTGAGTGACTGATGAGACTATACAAAATAAGATGGTTGAAAACAAATTGCAACATTTCTAAAATATTCTATCCTTATCTGCAAGGGATGTTTCAAGACTGCCCTGTGGATGACTGAAATTGTGGATAGTACCAAATCCTATATATATACATTATGCTTATTCCTATTGATACCTACCCATGATAAAGTTTAATTTATAGATAAGGCACAATAGATAAGCAATAATATAGGACAATAATAATATACTGTAATAAGCTATGTGAATAGGATCTCTCTAAAAATATTTTACTGTACTGTACATCTTAGCAACCCTAGTGTTGTTTGCCTTATTGGCAAGAATTTTCACCTTTTCATTTAAAGGAAGCACTTCCCAGCTTTTCTTGTTGGCATATCCAAATTGCCAGCATCACTACTCTTGCACTTTGGGGCTACTATTAAATAACATAAGGGCTACTTGAATATAAGCACCACTAGTAATGGATGAGTAGTGTACACAGTATGAACTTGGTAGATGAAGGGATGGTTCATGCCCCGGGCAGGACAGTACAGTTTTTAATCATGCTACTCAGAATGGCATGCAACTTAGAATGTATGAACTGTTTCTGAAATTCTCGTATTTTCAGATCACGGTTGACCATGAGCAACAGAAATTGCAGGTGAAACTGTAGATAACATTAGATTACAAGAAAACAGAGATTCCCACTTAAAAAATTAGTTTTTATTAATCAAGAGACATACGGAAACAGGTGAACACAATGAGAGAGAAGTCAAACTTTTATGTTCAATGTCCCTTGCAGAGTAATTAGTAAACTTTAAACAACAAAACAGGATTCTAGCAAATAGGACTTTTCAGTCATCTAATGCATCTCTCCCTGACCCTAGTAATAGTCTACAAACATTATTGAGAATTTGGATTCTAGAGCAGAGTAAGTAGACAAAGGCATGTTTTAGTATCTTATTAAATGTCACAATTGCTTTACTCAATGTGAGACTTGTCTTTTCAGACTATCAGAATTATACGTGTTGCCGGGTGTGATGGCGCACGCCTGTAATCCCAGTACTTGGAAGGCTATGACAGGAGAATCACAGGTTCGAAGCCAGCCTCAGCTACTTAGTGAGGCTCACATCAACTTAGGGAGACCCTGCTTCCAAATTAAATTAAAAAAATAGGGCTGGGGGTGTAGCTCAGAGATAGACCACCTCAGGGTTCAATCCCCAGCACCATACACACACACACACACACACACACACACACACACACACACACAAAATTATACGTGTTATGTGTGTGTGGGTGCTTGGGGTTGAACCCAGGGGTGCTCTACACCTACATCCCTAACACTTTTTATCTTTTATTTGGAGACAAGGTCTAAGTTGCCCAGGCTGGCCTTGAACTTGCAATCCTCCTGCCTCAGGTTCCCGAGTGGCTCGGATTACAGGTGTGCACCACCGTGCTTGGCTCAAAACTATATTCTTCAAAAAACAAAAAAAATTACTATATTCTTATATTCATCTAGGCATTAAAAATACATCATCAATAATGTTTATATTTACTGTTAACATATCATTGACATGTGTGTTTCCATCAGTCTCTAAGTGATCATTTTAAATAGTAGCAGAAAAGTAGAAGGTGCATAATTTATGTAAATGTTCTACAATCACTTAACTTGGAGGTTAAATTTCTGACTATTAAAAACAATTCTATAATACTATTCACAGAGCACTTTCTATAATCAGAATCTTTTCCTGAAGAGGGTTTCCAGAAGTAGAATTACTAGACCTCAGTAAATATCTACTATCTCTCAAACTTGAAATTTTTGTGGGGGAATCCCTTTAGAAGAGAAACTTACAATTATGTAGATGAGAAATGAATGACAAATCTATAAGCATGGCACCTAATCATCCAAATATATATATATACACACATATATATATATTAGAAAACATCTCTTGAAGTCCTACCACATATCAGACACTGTGCTAGACAGGTACTGTGCATATATTATTCCAATTCTTACAACAGAAATCGTATATTGTTATAACTAATTTACATGCTAGCTTCAAAAAGTTTCAGAGATTTGTGACAGGACACATAGCTAATATGGGTCCAAGCTCAATTCTCTTTTCAAAATTACGCTCTCATGAAACAATGAATACTGGTTAAAATTAGCAATATAAATATAATTTCACTTATTGTTAAGGAGTGTATCTGAGAGTCCTCGTAAGGACCCAAGATATGGCAGTCAGGTCTCGTGCAATCTAGTTATTTCTAGCATTGCTGCCATTTGTTGAGAAGGATAACATCACATTGAACTTTTTAGACTATGAGCTTTTATATTTATAATACACTTAAAGAGAACCCAGTGTTACTGTTCAAAGACAAATATTATTATTGTGTAGAAACAGCCCCAATGTTATGCTTGGTAATACTCAGTATTTCAGGGCAACTGCTGTGTCTGGCTGCTTCCCTGATGTTTTCAGAGCTGATGTCAACCCATTGTTTATGTCCTTTCCAAGGGACGGGAGATACATTTTTACCTTAAGATTGAAGTCTGATTTTGCAGGCGCAAGGAAGCAACTGTCTAGTAGCCCGAGGGTGAATCAACAGCTGCAAGGCCACCCACGCACATGCACACGCGCTCAGCTGTCTCTCCATTCAGAGCCCCAGTTGGTCCTGACCCCATACAAATTTGGTGTTCTCCCTTTGATGTTTATGAACCGATCGCATTAAAAATACAGGATAATGATTCAGGGTTAGAGAAACTGTTATTTATACAAATGTGGTTAACACCTCATCATTTTAAACTGGCTGTGCTAATAACACTCATTGTGCTCTTTGTTTTCTATCCCCCGCCCCCCAAATCTGCAACCTACATTTGTTCTGGCAGTTTATGGAGTGTGGACTGAAATAGAATGGAACTCTTAAGACAACTACAGGGTCCTCCCACTACAGGCACTTCCTCAGGAAACCTCCTCAATAAGTGGGCTCCCGGATAGATAGAAGTCCTCAACACGGGAATTCACAACCTGATTGGTGTCTGGCATCTGTCGCTCCAGCAGCGCACAATATATCCTTTTCGGTGCCTCATAAACCTGTTCTTTTGGAGTACAGCAGTAAGAGTTGAAGTTTGTTGTATTAATTATGAAACAGAGGGCAATGCTAGAAATCAGATGTTATTTATTATTAAAAGTGGCCTAACATTAAGTTATCCCAAGATATAGTTTAATTATAAAGTAATTTATAGCTTTTCGAAAATACAGTAAAATAAGTGATTAATTCTATCAATAAGACCACACCAATATTTGTATATTTCTAATAAATGTATAATAGTTTATGAAAAAAAAACTCAAGATCAATTTATAATTTTGAAATCCAGTCATTTTATCAGACTAAATATACGCTCCGTAACTTTCGATTCTCTTTATAGTTGGGACAGATCTATTAGCCACATGTGGCTTTTAAAATTTAAAGTATTTAAAATTAAGTAAAATTAAGGATTCACTTCCTCCATGTCACTAGCCACACGTGAAATGCTCATCAGCCGCTTGGACTAGTGACTGCTATATTGGACAGTGCAGACATAAAATATTTCCATCAACACAGAGTCCTATTGCACAAAACTGCTTTAGAGACTAAAATTATGAGGAATTATGCCCAATCCTCCAATATATATCCCTATTTACCTTACTCACCTGAAAACCAAAGAGTACTTAACAGAAAACTTAATATGCACTTCTGCTATTGAGGGGGAGAAGGGAGGTGAACAATGCTGGACCCGATGTGTGTGTGTGTGTGTGTGTGTGTGTGTGTGTGTGTGTGTGTG
>PVJS01054065.1:0-13088 GCA_004027185.1 Glis glis
CTGGGGACCAAGCCTTCAGCATCACCAGCTGGGGACCAAGCCTTCAGCATCACCAGCTGGGGACCAAGCCTTCAACATCACCAGCTGGGGACCAAGCCTTCAACATCACCAGCTGGGGACCAAGCCTTCAGCATCACCAGCTGGGGACCAAGCCTTCAACATCACCAGCTGGGGACCAAGGCTTCCATGGGAGCCACTTGGGGGACACTCCGGATCCAATCTGTAACATCTTGTTCCCTTGTTTGGAACCTGTCTGCCAGGTTCTCCATTGTCCTCGACTCTGTGTGTGTGTGTGTGTGTGTGTGTGTGTGTGTGTGTGTGTGCGTGCGCACGCGCGCGAAGGTCTTGCATCTGACAAAGCAGGCACGTGTTCTAATCTTCACAGACCGCCCTGCTATAGGAGAAGCCCCATCAGCCCAGCAGACATTCCCTGTCAACTCTTCCCCCCAGGAAGGAGGCTGCGGTGGCCATGCCTGCTCCTTCCTTGCTGAGCTGCAGTGGGAAGCAGCTCTGCTGTGCACTGTCCCACACCATGCCCGTCCTCGCTCAAGTATAATATGTGCAGAACCCAGAGAACTGCAGGACTAGTGAGACACACGCTCCCTCTTTGGGAGCGCAGAGAAGCTGGGGTGCCGGGCACATGGACTAATGCTTTCTGTCCGTGGTGAGTAAGTTGACAGCTGGGTTTTGGCATTGGCTTGCTCTGTGCTGAGCCAGCGGAAGGATCAATGGCATTTGCAGCCCAAGCCACTGCCTGTGTGCTCTGCAACGTGCCTGGACTGTACTGGAACCCTTGGAGCTCCAACGTGGCAGGACAGAAGCTTCTGGTCCATGGCTGGCCCCTCCCTGGTAGGCTCCATGTATGTGGGATATATTGTCTATCTTAGGCAGTCATTACAAAATAAAAAACACATTACATGCACTAATGATATGTGGCACACTTCACTCATTAAAAAAGTGTCATTTAGCCCGGCGTGGTGGCACATGCCTATAATTCCAGTACTTGGGAGGCTGAGACAGGAGGATTGCAGGTTTGAGGCCAGCCTCAGCAATTTAGCAAGACCTGTTTCAAAAATGAAAATTAGAAAGGGCTGGGTGTGTAGCTCAGACGTAGCAGGCACCTGGATTTCATCCCCAGTACCAAAAACAGTATTCATTTATTCCGAGTAATCTGTGAAGCGGCTGTGGAAAGCCATTTTTCTCTATGTCAATTTTATTTTAGTTTTTAATCGGGAAGGCATTCTTATTTTCAGGTTTTCCCAGGAAGCGCTAAAGTTGATCACAGGGTACAATGTCAGTTCTGAAGAGTCAACAACTTAATTTCTGTCTGCACAGCGTGGAGTCAGGTGGTCCCATGGACACATTGTCCTGGCCACGGAAGCTCCTACCTTCTCCTGTAACCTGACCCTTGGAAATGCTGCCCATCGAGCTCCATTTTATAAACTCCTAGTTCCCCCCATCGACTTCGGGAGTGAATTTCCCTTTATCTGCCTCCCAGTTACACCAGAGGCAGGAGGGAAGACCCAGAAGAGCTAACCATCCCTCCTCGCCTGACCGGCATTCCTGAAAGTCCTCCTTCCAAATCAGGGAAGTTTAGTCACCTTCAAAGCCACACAGTTGCTCCTTAACCCTCTCCCCAGTGCCAGGCTCAGAAGAAGTCAAATTTTAGGAAGAAAAATCCCTTGGGCTTTGAAGAAGTCCGAGAAGAGATTCTTATATCTGTCCAGGTCGGTGGTCTGAGACCTTTCCTGGGTCTCTGTCTCACCTCATTATAAATTCCAGAGAATGGGGGATTGGGGAGGGGATGGAGTCTGGAAACATCCTGGGGGTGGGTTTCCCCCCTTCCTTACTCCACAAACTTTGACTGACCCTCTTCCTCCTCCCGCACTGGGAAGCGACTCTCCTAAGGACTAAAGGAATTGGCTCCTTTTACCAATTTGGCAGTGAGTATTTCTGTCTCTCTGTTCGGGCTGGAAGTTTCTCCAGGTTCCTACCAGTAGCATAGGCCTGGCTCCAAAGATTGTTCGAAAGGTAGAACCCTATACGCAGTGAACGTGGAGCTGCAGTTGGCCACATCTCCAGGTGGCCTGCAGCTTCCGGCAAACTTTACAATCACTGATGCAAATGACAGGGCCCGGTCAAAGGTCTCCTGGTTTTTGTTTGGAAGGCCCTGGCTGCTGATATGAAAAGGTGGAAGGGAGGAGAGAGAGAGAGAGGAGGTGAGCGCTGGTGTTGTGCTCCAAGAGGGCATGTTCCATGTGTGTCTACACATGTGAAAGTATGTAGACAGGGAGACATGGAGTAGTTCTTTCTAGAGTGAAGCTTCTTTTTAGATGCTGCAGAGATTCATGTTTCCATCCCTTTGAATGCACGTACTAACAGACCCCGGCAGAGGGTGCTGCAACGCCTTTCTTCTTGTCCCTGCACCTGCACGCTATAGCCAGAAAGATGATGTGTCCCCACTATTTTATTGGATGCAACAATACTTGCATTATCCAGGGATTATTTTCTCAACTTTACAGATGAGTAAGGAAAAAGAATGGATTCTGTTTTCTAAGTCCAAATTCCACGTTTCTTTTATATCCTACAGTACCACAGGTTGCTGTTACAATACCAGAAATACCGAGACATATGGAGAAAGAAGAACCAAAGACATGCATTACCTACTTCGGTTTTGCTGAAGGCAGGGCCTAAGACCTTCTCCTGGTTAAGTAGTCTGGCTAAATTCAAGTAAATTAAAACAATATTTATTACATTGCTTTGCTAAATGTCTTTAGCTGCTAGACACTTTGAGTTAATATCAAAGTACGTCTGAGTAAAATTTATCTGTGTAGATGATCTGGAGGGTCCCCTCAGCTTGATTTCATGGTGGACAGCTTTCTTCTTGCTGATTAGGGGCCACTGCCCTCTCTTAGAGCATTTACTTTAGAAAACTTACCATTGGAAATTCTCGTTCTCTTCTCCTTTGTGATACACATCTTTGCCAACCTTGGGTTCATTTTACAACCCAGGAATATCTTTCTCAAGGATCTAGAAGCTATCCCTTCGAAACAGAATCTTCTAGAAAGACAGGTCCCCTGTTTGTCTGTGTGGGAGCCTAGGAGTTGAACTTTCCTAAGTACCAACAAGTCAACACAGATGGTCTAATCATGTTGACCAATGACCCCTCTGACGTTGGTACGACATTCGTTCGGTGAGAGTGAATTCCATCTCTCTCCTTATTGCAGTAGTTTTGCCCCGTACTGCCAGAATCTCGAATCAAATCTTTGTTGCCTATAGAACTCTACACAGTGCACTTCTCCCCTGACAGCATCCAGCAGTGGGAAAATGCAAAGCTATTAACTCGCTGACAGCTACCTGCATACTGCGGCCATCATTTATGTCTCGTTATTGAAAAATAATAAGTGTAATTGGGGGTCTGGATAGTTTCCCCGGTAGCCAAAAAGGCAGACGAAAAGTGCTATAAAAAAAGTAGCCCTGGCCAGTCCTTTTCCTCTATGTCTTCCCAGTACTCTTCTGTACTGGGAAGGCCACAGTTTTATTTGGTGACTCCTCCATTTCCTTCTACATTGTTAGAAACAGATTTTAGGGGAGTATTAAATAAATACTCACGAACTCAAAAGTAACTTGGCAAGGTATTTTACTTCTGCGCAGAAGGGTGCACGCACACTAGGAAATCGGGGCAAGCACAGGGCACGGGCAGTCCTCGCTCTTTTACCCTCCTGACGCGTAGCCCACTGATTCATCCGCCACTGGCTGGGGTGAGACCTCACAATCTAATCCGGATGGCTAGTTCCCCACTGGGCAAGTGTTTTTCTTTAGAACAAAGGAGAAATAGGAGATAGCTGGAGCGTACAGATACGAGTACCAGAAAGTTACAAAATGGATTCCTAAGGTACTGTTACAAAATGAATACCAGCCAGTCATTTTTCTTTCTTACAACTTGTCAAGGTGCATTACGATTTTATTCTTGACTTCTTCTTTTACCGCTTCACAAACTCACCCTCGATGAACTGTTCTGTCTTCGGCTTCCATAAATTTCCCTTGTAGAAGCCATTCCTACCCAGCTGCTACAGTTCTTTTCTGAAGCATAAAAATGTAAAAGTGAGCTAGGATAGGAGAAATTTTAAAAAATAGGTAGAAAGGAGACATAGAGGAAAGAGAAGGAAATGAAATCTAAATTTGGAAGATGTGTCCCACCCGGAGGTCGTCTCTCACCCAGGCCGATTACTTACAGAGTCCCAAGAAAACTGTAAATCTTATAGTTAACCAAAACCTCTAATTACCTGTGCACTGTTAATTAACCCTCCAAATAAACAGTTTCAGCGAGGCAAATATGATATTTTGAGGAACCGGCTAGTGTAGGGGCTGGAAAGCATTATCTATTGATCAGACCATGGAGGCCACATCAGGGTGTAGAGGGTGACCAGGCCACCATAAGCCATCTGGTGATCACTGGACTGATGTCATCGTCTCATACCTTCCCATAACCCCCTTCACCACACTTCCTTTAAGAGGAGCCAGGAACCCCCAAAGGTGTCTCTCACTCTGGAGACGGCCCCCATTCCCCCCTCAAATGTGTGTTCCTTGATTTCCTAAGTCAATCTCTGCCTCTACGGACAGGTGCTGAAATGATTTTCTATCATGTAATTAAAGACCCTGCGGGTCTGAGTTGAGTTCCCCCCTCTGCCCAGGAGCTCCTCAGATCCTCTGATAGAGCTATCCCTTCTTCTTTGATGACAAAAATATGTTTCCTCCATGAAAACCCCTCCCATAGTTCCCTACTGCAGTTAGATGGGGGAAAATTCTCTCACTTTCTTACAAGGTCCGGTAGGGCCTTGATACCGTTATGTGTCCTCAACTCCATTTCATATCAGGAGTCCTTCCTCGCTGCTGGCCTGCTGCCATATTGCTTGTATCACATCCACAAAATCCTCTTCCTATTCCCAGCGTAGGTCAGCTTCTTTTCGCCCCAGGCCCTCGGCTCCGGGTCATCCCTGGGTGTGGAACGCTTCTCTCTCCACTCTTCCCATCCTTCAGGGAGCTTCCCTGGCCGTTCTGTTGCAGGAGCCTCAGTTTACCCCCTGAGCCCAGAACAGAAGATACCCAGAGGCCAGAATATGGAACAAGTTTCTTTTAATTTGCCAGCAAATGGCTCAGTTGACTAATGCCACAAGACTGAGCCCTGAACAAAAGACTCACCCAATTCTTATACCCTTGGTCCTCCACTCTGGAGGGGGAAGGAATATGCGCGGTATTTATTACCCTTAGCAGAGCAAGATACAGGAGGTAGGAAAGTTACACGCCATCCCCCAGCTCTCCCCAGTCCTTTAACTGGCCTCTTGTTTACATTAGAGAGAACTCCTGGGTCGGGACTCTAGGTTGCCTAGGAAACAGTTCCTTAACTCAGAAGTGCCTGCTCCCTGTGCAGGGGCAACTGGGGGGAGGGGTTTGGGGAATTTTTACTTTTTCTTAAGTCTAAATTCCTAATAATCTTTCTTTTTTTTTTTTTTTTGCGGTACCGGGGATTGAACCCAGGGGCGTTCTACCTCCGCGCTACACCCCCGGCCCTATTTTTTATACTTCATTTTGAAACCAGGTCTCATGAAGTTGCAGAGGGCCTCACTAAGGAGAGAGAGAGAGAGACACACAGGAAGAGAGAGAGAGAGAGAGAGCTGAGGTTGGCCGCGAACCCGGATCCTCCGGTCTCCGCCTCCCAAAGTACTGGGATTACAAGCATGCGCCACACGCCCGGCTAATTTCTAAGGCTCTGACTGGGTCTCCTACCTCAGTTCCATCTAGTGAGTTAGACCCAAAAGTTTACGACGACTGGAACAAAACATAGAATCGACTCTCCAGCATACAGGCACAGGTGGCAACATCCTCCGTAGATCCCTAGAGCTCAGGAAATAAAATCAAGAATTAACAAATGGTATGGCATTAAATTAAAAAGCTTCTGCACCACAAAAGAAGCAATCAAGAGCAAGAAGAGAGAGCCTACAGAATGGGGGGAATCTTTGCCACTGACTGCTCTGACAGAAGAATAATATCTAGAATATATGAACAACTAAGAAAAACCACACCAAAATAAATAAATAACCTAATCAATCAATGGGCAGTGAAATGAAACAGACATGTCTTAAAAGAAGAAATAAAAATGACATATATATATATATATATATATATATGTATATTATCTATTTATTTTTTATTTTTTTGCGGTACTGAGATTGAACCCAGGGGCATTCTACCTCCGAGCTACGCCCCCAGTCCTATTTTTTATTCTTTATTTTGAAACAGAGTCTCACTAAGTTGTGGAGGGCCTCACTAAGTAGCTGAGGCTGGCCATGAGCCTGTGATCCTCCTGTCTCAGCCTCCCAAGTACTGGGATTACAAGCATGCGCCACCATGCCTGGCTCAATAGATATATTTTTAAAAATGCAATTTCCGTAGCAATCAAGAAAGTGCAAGTCAAAACTTCCGAAATTCATTCTCAGTCCAGTTAGAAAGGCAATTATCAAGAATACACATAATAATCAATGTTGGCAAGGACATGGGGGAAAGGGAATACTTAAACACTGTTGGTGGTATTGTAAGTAAGTAAAACTGCCGGGGTCCAGCCTCAGCTGGTCCAGGGGAATCCCTGAAGGAAGTGTAGGGTCAGCGAGGGAATGAGAGACAGGAGGCTCAGCAGTTCAGTGAAGCTGCAGGCACTGTCTCTGCCCAGCGAGCATCAGACTTTATTTTTTATACCTTTTTTACATCAGGAAGTCTTAACGCTAACAATTTTCTGCTTAGTACATCATGAAAAATATTTTTTACTTAGTACATCATAGGACTCTTTACAGTGCAGTCATTTACCCACAGTTATTAACAACCCATTGTCCAGATGGTCACACCATGTTCCCCACCAATTACTCAGGTTCCATGCAAACTTGTGTTTCTTCCCACAATGTCAAGTTAGCTCTTTTAATCATTTGCATTGTTCTTGGAAATATCACGCTGCGGTTATCAGGTGACAAACATAACCTTACCTAAAGGCTTTTGACTACTGCCTTTTATATATTTTATATAAGTCTTAACTATTTTTATATTATGTGGCTACATATATTATGCTAACTAATAAATGTCATTATGGCTAACTATGTCTACTATTAAACTATTTTTATTTATGTCTTTCCTATATAGACTATAACTATACTTATGCTAAAAGTTAAAAGCTAGGAATAATATGGTTAACTAGACCTTATACCTATACTTAAACTATATTCTATTTTAATGCCATTTATGCTTATATTCTATACTTTATTCTTTCTTTAGTTGAGCTTTAAGTTTTTCTATTTCTTCCTGATGACCTTTCATATTCTTTTTAAGGAACTCTTTTATTTCTCTGTTTTTGGTATTATCTATCCACCATATATAATAAGTGAGTAATGCCTGTAATTGGTTAATCTTAGATGAAGTGGAATAATCACAAAATGTAGGGCTTCTAGCAAGCCTTATCATAAAGTTTGTGTCTCTAGCTCGGACCCTTTTGCCACCATTTGCCTTGAAGGTAAGCACCTGTGTAACTTAGAGGAGGGTCAGTCACAGGCTGATAGTCACAGGCAGGCTTGCTTGTTTTCCTCAAAGGGGAAACCAGAGCCTCCTACCTATCCAGTAGGCAGGCCTCCCAGAAGCCATAATTGTTGGTACAGCAGGTCATTGTTTATGTTCCTTCTTGTTCTGAGCATTAGCTAATAATTTACAGATTGGTGGGTAGTACTCATTATCTGGTTTAACTCTCTTTTCCTATAAATTATTTCTATACTGGGAACAACAGTTTTCCTGCATTTCGCCTGTATTTAAGTCATTCTGCGTAAATTGAGTTTTTGGCATAAGTCCTACAATTCCCAGCACCAATCCCACAATTATTAACATTAATAGTAAGGTCACCAATAGACTAGCCGCCATTAGAGGATGTCCGCTCTGCAACAAACCTCCTTCTGCTGTGACTTGTCAAACAGCCGAAGAAACTTTGGCTTCGCCTTTGGTCCCGGCATAAAACCACTATGGAGATTAGTACGGAGGCTCCTCCAAAGATGAAGAATGAGCTGGGTGTGGTGGTGCACACCTGTAATCCTAGTATGTGGACAGCTGAGACAGGAGAATTTCAGGTTCACGGCCAGCCTCAGCAAATAGTGAGACTCTCATCAACCTAATGAGACCCTGTTTCAAAATAAAAATTAAAAAACAGGGCTGGGGGTGTAGCTCAGAGGTAAAATATCCCTGGATTCAATTCTCAGTACCACAAAACAAACAAATAAAAAGACGAGGAATGGAACCACCGTATGACCCAACTCTTTGAGTCCATGTATGTCTCCAAAAGAAATAAAGCAGAATACTATACCAATACATGCATACCCATGTTTATAGCAGCACAATTCACAGTAGTCAAGTTATGGGACCCATGTAGGTGTCTGTCAACAGATGAACAGATAAGGAAATGAGGTATATACACAGTGGAGTTTTATTTAGCCATAACTGTGATCAGTTGTTTTGGATTACAGCAATGAGAATGTTGACAAAACAGTGCATATATGAATGTATCATGATATATGTCAGTATCATGCATAATTATAACCCACCAATAAAAAATTTAAAAAACATAAAAGTTGTGTATACTAAGGGGTACCAGGTAATGTTTTTGGTACATATATACATTATGAAATGGTTAAATCAGGTTAAACACATTTATCTCCTCAAACTTTTCTTTTTTTATGGTGAAAACTTTCTAAATCCTTTCTTTTACTTTTCTGAAATGTACAGGAAATTATTGTTATTTATGGTCACTCAGTTCTGCAGTAGCGTCCATTTCACTTTACTACCATTCAAAATAGAGAATTTATTTCAAAGATCAAGAGACTGGAAGAAGATATTCTAAGATAATGTCAGCAGGCTAAGGTTATTTTCAAGTCAACTCAAAATGATGTAAATGATGCCATATTTTCAAATTTATCTTTACGAATTCATCAGTAACCACCTCAAACAAGTTCACATTTTAAATTGGTTTTCACTATCTTGAGAAAAGTAAATAAATGGATTTCAGATTTTTTTTTTTGGTTCCAGGAATTGAACCTAGGGACATTCTACCTGTGAGCTACACTTCCATCCCTATTTTTACTTTGAAACGGGATATCTTAAGCTGCCGAAGGCCTCACTAGGTTGATGATGCTTGCCTTGAACCTGTGACCCTCCTGTCTCAGCCTCTCAAATACTGGTATTACAGGCATTCACCACCATGCCCAGGAGATTTCAGATTTTTGTTCACCATTGGTTAGGTTAGATATAAAATGTTCCCTGAAGAGCTCATGTATGAATTTCAGAGTTGATATAATTTTTTTTGTGGTACCAGGGATTGAACCCAGGGGCGTTCTACCTTTGTGCTACACCCCTGGCCCTATTTTTTATACTTTATTTTGAAACCAGGTCTCACGAAGTTGCGGAGGGCCTCACTAAGTAAACAGAGAGAGAGAGAGAGAGAGAGAGAGAGACAGGGAAAGAGAGAGAGAGAGAGAGAGAGAGCTGAGGCTGGCCGCGAACCCGGATCCTCCGGTCTCTGCCTCCCAAGTACCGGGATTACAAGGGTGCGCCACCATGCCTGGCTCAAAGTTGATATAATTAAGCCATAAAAGTTGTAATCTCATCAGTAGATAAATCCTCTGTAATGGACTTACTGGGTGGTAACCTAGGCAGGTGGGGTGTGGCTGGAGAAGGCAGGCCCCTGGGGGTGTGGCCTTAGGGACTGTACTTTTGTCTCTGAATCTCCTTGCTTACTTGCTCTCACTTGCTTCTGGCCTTCATGATGTAAGAGCTGAGCCCTGGCTCTCTCCCTCTCTCTCTTTCCTCCTGCCATGCCCTGAGCTCTGCAGATGTGGTCTGATATGGACTAAACCCCGAAATCTCCAAAAACTGAGCAAATAAATCCTCCTTCCTCTAAGGTGTGTGATCAATTGTTTTGGAAGATAGCAGTAAGAATGTTCACTGAGACACCATTGGCTTGAGGTTGAGAAAATAACCTTAATGTATCATACTTTTTAGTGTGTTCCTACCACTCGTGGCTCATACACAGCTTACACCTGTCATGACCCACCACTGAATTCGAGAGCACGTGCTGGTATAGATTCTGCTAAACAAGGTGGCTTAGACATCAGGGAAATGTCAAGTTGCTATTTGTAGTTTAAATGCTTCTCTCAGTTCTATATTTAACTGGTTGCACACAGTTCATGGGTTGCCACCGGCCCACTGGCTATGCACACTTTAAGTAATATCACGCTAAGTCAAAAGAAGACATAAGTAGATCGTAACTGCTTGGATAATGATCTTATTATCAGAGACTCTCTGGATATGTTACTATCTTGCAGATCAACAAAAATCCAATAAGTGTTAAAATAGTCTAAGTTTCCTACCTTTGAGTAGGCCTGTTTGTTACAGTGTCATCATTTAGTATTTTATATAAGTTTTCACTTTCACACAAGTGTTTGCAATTTATTTATGTAACCAGGTAATAAGAAGGAAAATAGATTTGAGCCAGCTTCTGTAAAAGTTTCTAACAAAACATTGCATATAATTATTTTACTCAAAAAGCCATTTATATTTTCTGTGTTTGTTTGTTGTAAAAAAAAAAGTCTTAGGTCATGTGCCTATATACCTATCCTCATCCTTATGTACAAAGGATCATATTGCAGGAGGTAGAATATTTGCCTCTCTTCTGAGGACAGGAGAATTCTGCATGCAGTTCAAGGAATGAATAGCTCTGTGCAGATGTATTAAATTTTTTTCTGGATCTATATTGACTTACATTGCCGGCCCTGTGACGATACACTAAGAAGTACAGTTAGCATATGAGGCCCTACAATCAGATGTGTGTGTGTGGTAGTGGGGGTTGAACCCAGGGTTGTTCTGACTCTTATCTTCACCCTCAGCCATTTTTATTTATTTATTTATTTATTTTTGCGGTACCAGGGATTGAACGCAGGGGTGTTCCACCTCCGCGCTATGCCCCCGGCCCTATTTTTTTATGCTTTATTTTTGAAACCAGGTCTCACGAAGTTGCGGAGGGCCTCACCAGGTAGAGAGAGAGAGAGAGAGAGAGAGAGAGAGAGATAGATCACACGCGCGCGCATGCGCGCTGAGGTTGGCCGCGAACCCGGATCCTCCGGTCTCCGCCTCCCAAAGTACTGGGATTACAAGCGTGCGCCACCACGCCCGGCTTTTTTTTTTATTTTGAAACAGGGTCTCACCAACTTGCTGAGACTGGCCTCAAATCTGCGATCCTCCTGTCTCAGCCTCACAAGTACTGGGATTATAGTTGTGTGTGTAACACTGGGCCAGGCCGATCAGATTCTCTTATGCTTGCCTTTTGGAGTTTCAAAAAAGGATCAATTTATAGCCGGGCGTGGTGGCGCACGCTTGTAATCCCAGTACTTTGGGAGGCAGAGACTGGAGGATCCGGGTTCACGGCCAGCCTCAGCTCTCTCGCTCTCTCTCCCTGTCTCTCTTTCTCTTTCTCTCTCTCTCTCTCTCCTTAGTGAGGCCCTCCGCAACTTTGTGAGACCCGGTTTCAAAATAAAGTATAAAAAATAGGGCCGGGGGTGTAGCACAGAGGTAGAATGCCCCTGGGTTCAATCTCCGGTACCGCAAAAAAAAAAAGGATCAATTTAAAACCATTATTACATGCTCATACTCAGTCATTTTCCTCTTTTATAAAGGATATTTTATTTTTCTTTTTTGTGGTACTAGGGATGGAACCCAGGGGCATTTCACCTCTGAGCTACACCCTCAGCCCTATTTGTTTTTATTCTTTATTTTGAAACAGGGTCTCACTAACTTGTGGAGGGCCTCACTAAATAGCTGAGGCTGGCTGTGAACCTGCAATTCTCCTGTCTCAGCCTCTCAAGTACTGGGATTACAAGCGTGCACCACCACACCTGACTTATAAGGGGTATTTTAAAATAGATATAGCTATCCAATTTTACTATTTTTTTTTACTGAGAAATGCATGAGTTTTCCTTCTGTTTCTGAAAAAGAAATTTTTTTACTCAAGTTAAAAAATGAAAAATCCCTAATAAGTAATAATAAACACAACTATATTTAAATATATTAAGTAATGAATAAATATCTTTCCTACTTCCAGAAAGTAACCAGGACAAAAAGAATAACAGGGGTTTTGTTTGTTTGTTTGATTAGTTGGTTTGGTATTGCAGACTGAACCCAGGAGCCTTTTACCTCCAAGTTACCCACCTGCCCTCCTCCCCAGCCATTTTTATTTTTGTTTTGAAGTAGGGTCTCTTTATGTTGCTGAGGCTGGCCTTGAACCTGTGATCTTCATATTTCAGCTTCCCAAGTACTGTGATTACAGGCCTGTACTACCACACCCAGCTAACGGTTCTTTTTGCTTTTTTTTTCTTAAAAGGAAAAAAATCTATGCTTCAATAGATAATGAGTTAAACTATTGGGTAAAATTAATATTATCCATATGTACATATAGTAAAATATTTGTTTCACAAGGAATAAACATAGATTTTAATATTACACCTGCTTTCTTCCACCTCCTGAGAGAGGCACTCACAAGGAACAATTCCTTGTGGCGCTGCTTATGAAATGTGATGGAAACCAGTTCGTCCACTCCACAGGAAATCACAATCTCACCAGCATGCTGGGTCAGAGCGCATCTATACTTCCTATTTATAAGCAGCAACAAATGATATAAAGTGAAAGATGATTATGTCACTGAGCTAAAAGCCATTAGAATAGTGACCGACTGTCATCTACTCTTTCTTATTCTTTACCAGAATAGACTTTATTTTAGAGTAGTGTTATGGGTTCGGTCTGGAGTGTCCCCTGAAGGCTCATGGGTTGGAGGCTTGGTCCCTGGTGCGGTGGTGTCCGGAGGCGGGGCCTCGGGAGCGTGTTGGGATCCTGGAGGGATGTGACCAGCGCCATGTTCTGGTTCACCAACATGATTGGGAGGTGGTGGAAACTCTAGAAGGGGAGCCTTCTCCTGTGTGCTCCCTCCTCCTCCTCCTCCTCCTCCTCCTCCTCCTCCT
>PVJS01054066.1:0-13089 GCA_004027185.1 Glis glis
GGAGAGGAGAGGAGAGGAGAGGAGAGGAGAAGAGAAGAGAAGAGAAGAGAAGAGAAGAGAAGAGAAGAGAAGAGAAGAGAAGAGAAGAGAAGAGAAGTGGCAGGGAGCCAGTTTGAAGGCCTCATGGGCCATTGGGAAGAAGCTGGCCTTGACTCTATGAAAGGAGGCCAGCAATGATCACCCTAATCCTCTCATACTGCGTCAGTCTGAGTCTGACTCTTCTGCTTCCCTTTTCCATTTTGAAAAAACTTTGTGATTAATTTGACACTACTGGAAAACCCTGAATAATCTTTATCATAAAGTCAGCTAATAAGAAGTCTTAATTCCATCCACAGCCCAAGTTTCTCTTTTCTATGTAACATAGTGTATTCTCACATTCTAGGTATTAGTAAGTGAACATTTTGGAGGAACACTATTCATGTGTATATGTGGGGTGTGTGTGTGTGTGTGTCTGTCTGTCTGTCTGTCTTTCACTGGGAATTTAACCCAGGAGAATTCTTTCCCTTAGGTACACCTCCAGCCCTATTTTATTATTTTATTTTGAAACAGATTCCCATTAAGTTATCATACCCTGTCCTTGCGTCTGTGATCCTCCTGTCTCAGCTTCCCAAGTACTGGGATTACAGGTGTGTGTCACTGTGCTTGGCTTGGGGAGCATTATTCTACCTAGCAAAGAGCCTAAAGAAAGGAGGCATGAGTTGAAGGAAGTTGTTTGGTCTCAGTGAAATCCAGAAAAGTGGGGTAAAGATGGTGGAAGAATGGTCAGTGCTTATCCAACATAGTCTACAGGTAGTAGACCTGGGTTAATGTAATACTAACTTTCTAATCATGAGATAAGTATGTATTATCATGAGAGAAATTACCAGTCTTTTCCATGGCTGAAATATCATACCCTTCAGCCCAACTCTCTCTGCTATTATTTCAAGCAGTAAATAATTTTCAACTTGGTATTCATGATTCCAGGAAAGGCATGTGCCTTGTCAAGAGAGTGAAATATAATCAGGTGAAAAGAACATCTGCCATCACTGTGTGTTTATATACTGTCTTGTGCACACACCTCCTGAAAAATTGGAAGCCTATCAATTTGGCGTCTGCTTAAAATGATGATTTCTGAAGCCACAGTCCTTGAGACCAGACCCTGAACTAAAGCTACTCTCTGTGAAATAGCATAGTACAAAAGCTGTTTACTCTTCCCTACGACATAATTTGCTGATTTTTTTCTGTTTCGTCTGCTATTTTCTTCTTACTAAACCTCTAAGATTGTTTCCAGAAATATGATCTTAACTTAGAAGTCAATGCATGCGTATTTAAAGTCAAGCCAAAGTGAAGTATTAGTGAAATTAAAATATAAGTCAAGGATAAAATAATCTAGAATGTACTTGTTTTATTTATGCTGAGCTCTGAGGATGTACAGTGTTCACAGGAGGCAAAATGCACTTGTATTTACTTTGTAACTCTTGAATGAGGAAAGTTCTTTATTTTTAATTTTAAAGATTATCTATTTTTAAAGACTAGTGATCCTATCTCCTTTTAAAGTAGTCTATCTAATTTAATGCTTCACTTAAATCATCTAGGCCAGAAAGAGCACTGTATCATTAAAAATGTTCATGCTTTTTATCTACAAAAGGGCTCTTCTTAATGTAACCTTTAATTAATTTTACCATTTTCGATAATTTTAATATATTCTTTGAAAAATTTTCTACTACAAAGTCAGTAAAAATAAAAAAGGGATAGTTTTCACTGTATCCACCACCCCTAACAATATCAAAAGTTATTTTATTACCACTATTCTAGCATAGGTATTTTCACCCCATGAACTTGGATCAGAGGACAGAATTCAAAAAGGGCCATTAAAGTTTGTGCACCAAAGTGTTTCTATTTTGATTTTCTTCATTTCTCCACGTGTAGATTCTTCTTGGTGCCCCTTTCAACATGGTAGCTGTTCAGAGATCCCTATGAAGTGTCTCAGATAACTCAGCACTCCATGTATTTGGATCTTCCTTCCTGGATTCCAGCTCAAAACAAACCAGTCCTGGATGCTTATAAGTTCACTCATACACTAAAGAATTTTAATAGCAAAGTGAGTATCTCTCCTTATGTAACATATCTTATCAACATCAGCATCAAGTGGGAGTTTTTCAGACACGCACCATCTCAGGACTGACCTGAGACCTCTTAACCAGCATGGATGTTAGCAAGACCCCAAGTGATTGTTGACTGCATTACAGTTTCAGAAGCATTACTTTAGAGAAAAAGCCTCACTCCTAAATAAAAATTGCGTGTTCAGATAATTTGTCTATCTTATCTAAGTTTTATCATTTTTGGCATTAATTTGTTTATAATCATTATTACCCTTTTAAAGTGAGACAGCCTTGTTATGACATCTGTAATGGTTTGGATTGAGAATGTCCCTCTAACTCTCATGAAAAAAGGTAGCAATGTTGGAAGTGGGGCTTGGTTACTAAGAGAGGTTCCTGGGGGTTGGGGCCTCTGGGGATTATACAGGTTCCCACCTTCCCATTCTCTCTCTTGCTTCTGGCCTCTATGATGTGATAATAGAGCCCACGGTCTCTCTGTCCACTTCCCACCACCATGCTCTGAGCTTCAGACCCTGGCCTCACATAGACTGAACTCAGAATCTCCAGAAAACTATGAGAAAATAAACCTTCTTTCCTCTCGGTTGTGTGGTCAGGTCTTCTGGATTATAGCGCTGAGACTGCCTACTGAGACAATGTCCCATTTGCTTCATCCTAGATATTGGCATTTAAAATTTCTCATGAGTGTTCCTCGCGTTCATTTTGATCATTCTCTCTAGAGTACATCATCTCTGCTTTCTTATGCTTAATGATCTCAAAGCATATGTTTCCTCAATATTTTATTTGAACACAGTCTGTACCTTTTCATTTGATATTCCTTGTAAACTGCACATAAACAGGTCTTGTTTTTCCATTCTGACTTATAATCAAGGATTTTTAGTTGGAGTGTTTATTTTCTATTTTTTGTAAGTACATTCTTTCTTCCTCATTTTCTCCCATACTGGATAATGTAAGCTTTTTGAGTTTTTAAATTTAATCATTCTAATGGATATATAATGATTTAAAAATTTTAAACTATCCTTTCAAATGTTTGATCTATTATATTTTTTTCTTATTATTTTCATGCTACTGACATATACAGACATATACAAGGAAAGAAGCATTGAGAAAGTGGAGTTGGGGGAAAAAAAGCAAGACTTATTTTTTATCATGAAATAGAGACATAGGAAAAACCCATTAAGAGATTTAAAACTTTCCTTTAAACAATCATACTGAAACCTGGATATATATTTAAACACTTGGAAAAATTAAAACCTCAGAATGGTTAGTGGTACATGAGTCTTAATATTTTTTAATCACCCCAAATGATTGAACACAATTTCTTCATAAGTCAATTTTCCATTGCCATAACAAAATACCAGAGGCTGGATACCTTACAAAGGAAAGAGGCACATTATGGTTTGGGAGGTCCAAGAGCATAGCACCAATGTCTGCTCAGCTCTGGGGAGGGCCCTCTGGCTAAATCACATTATGGAAGATGGCATCATATCATACGGAGAGGTCACATGGAGAGACAGGAAGCCAGAGAGTGAGGAGGGTCGATGCTCACTCTTTTATAACAACTCGCTCTCATAGGAACTAATGTCTTATAAGAACTACCTTAACCCCTTTTCAATGTAGCAACCTCAATGAACTAACAACCTCCCACTAGGCCCCTCCTCTTAAAGGTCCCACCACCTCTTAACACCACCACAAGGGGACCAGGCCTCCATCACTCAAATACCTGGGAGAAACACTCAAACCATGCCCAAAACATAGCAACTTGTATACAAGTGTAGAATTTTCAAAAATAAAACCAATAAGGAGCTGGGCGTGGTGGCGCACGCTTGTAATCCCAGTAATTGGGAGGCTGAGACTGGAGGATCTGGGTTTGCGGGCAGCCTCAGCTACTTAGTGAGGCCCTCCGCAACTTAGTGAGACCCTGTTTCCAAATAAAGAATAAAAAATGGGGCTGGGGGTGTAGCTCGGAGGTAGAATGCCCCTGGGTTCAATCCCCAGTACCGCAAAATACAAAACAAAACAATTAGGGCTTTTAATTCATAATTAAGATAATGTATTACATTTTAACTAACATATAGACTGAAGCATTCTCCTGCTCATGGAATAATGCTGGCAATTAGAGCACATTGTTAAGAACAGTTATGAGTGAGAACATAAAGTGTGCCTACATGTTTATTTCTTTTAGAAATTTTTTTATTTCAATATATACCCTTTTAAATTATATTTAGTTTAATAAGCCTTTATTTTTAAAATAAAGAATACTACTATTCTGGTCAAAAAGTACCAAGTAGAACATACACCAATCTCTCTACCCACCAATTAAATTTAGTTGTTTTGATCATAAACCTCAAGGTAAATAAGCACCATCTTTATTGATTAATTTTGTATACCTTTTAATGGGAAGCAAAGTGAGATGAATTTTAGCTCATTCTATAGTGGGAAGAACATTCTAAACATAAGCTTCCAGAACATCTAGTATGTGATAGTTAGCATATCTCCTCCTGGTGTAGTAAGTAAAATGAACAATAATTATCTCAATAAGTAAACAAATGGATATCTTAGGAGGAAACAGAGTCCCTATCACTCCAGTTGATGTATGTAGAAGCTAGATGGTTGTCTGCCAGAGACACTGCTGAAAAGATTCCCACGAGAATGGAAAATTGGTGAAGATGCCTTTTAAACTGCCTCTAACCACTAATATTATTTGATTCCATACCTTCAATATATTGAAACTTGAGCATCACAAGCCCAAGATGAGGTGATTTTAGATCCTAAAAATGACACATCTCATTCTTGTTTTGTCTCCTCCACCACTGGTGTGAGTTGGAGTCATTTATTGCCTCTTGCCTTGAGACTAACTTTATTAGTCTTCCATTACCCCAGAAAACAAGAGTCAAGTCTAAATGTAACATTACTCTACAATGTTTTATCATGCTTGCAGTTTGACATTACTTTTTGTCCTTTATGATTGCATTTTCCACACTTTATGGTAAAAATAATAAAGCAACATTCTGGACAATTTTCATTAAATTTTACAACTACATCTTTGTTCTCATAGAATTGATCCAAACAACACTTTTAAATTGCTTATTAAAAAGCATTTCTTTCTCTTAGTCCAGAAGTAAAGAAAAACATGTGATCATAAGTAAAGTTTTACTCTTTTTCTTTTGCCTACCATCCACCTTCTTTTTCATCAAATCATTTATTTCCTCCTTCAATCTCTTATGTTCTATGGTTACATTTTTTTTTTTTTTTTGCAGTACCGGGGATTGAACCCAGGGGCATTCTACCTCCGAACTACACCCCCGGCCCTATTTTTTATCCTTTATTTTGAAACCGGATCTCACAAAGTTGCGGAGGGCCTCACTAAGTAGCTGAGGCTGGCCGCTAACACAGATCCTCCGGTCTCAGCCTCCCAAGTTGGTTACATTTTTTAATCACAACAAACATGCTGCTTCTTTGCCTTCAAGCTTTCCTTCATATCACAAGTTTAGGTAGGATAGTTTATATATATGTTCAGTATTTCTTGAACATATAAAAGATGCTAGGATAGACATGGAAGATACAAAATTGTTTTCATAGGCATCATACACTCAGTTACTTAACATCTTGAGGCACTAAGATAAATATATCAATACATGGTGACTAGCTACAGGAGGTAAAGAGACTAGATTAAGTTAACTCTTGGCATCTAAGGCAATACATCTGTTGTACTTCTCTCTACTAAGAGTTATACACAGTATCAAAGTAAGAATTCAAAGGCACTATTTGAAAGTTTGGTGTCCTGTGAGTGAGGGTTTTGCAAAAGCATCCATCTAAGCTATTTCATGCTGCCCCCTAAATATATATATTAATGGAGAGAAGCAACTCACTGAGTGTCTGAGAGGGCCCAAGACCTGCTAGGACTAGAGGAATATATGAAGATTTTAATGCCTAGATTACACTTCAGGGAACTCCATTGGAGACTTAGCTGTGGCTGCCTCCAAACTTAAATCCCAGCACTCCCACAGCCAACTCGCCACAGCATGCTTTAGCCAGCTTCTTCATGATACCTGTGTGTCTACCCAAATTAACTGCCACACATTCTCTTCCTCGCATCACTCTCTCCTGAATCGGACTCTCATGGTGTTTGATTGACAAAGTGTTCGTCATTTGTCTGAAATCTAATTGAAAGGAGTTATGAAAAGAAATCCAGGCTTTCATTTTAGGTAAGTAGAACCCCTGATGTGATAAAGGACCAATGTTCAAAAGATGCTAAGTGGCCACAGGTATATAAATAACTACCGGGGATAACAAACATATTTTAGAGAACACGCTTTAATAAACATCACAAGCTTTTTACCTAGCAGTCACATAGGAAATAACTGATGGTGATGACAATTCCTAGATGAGGAAGAAAATAATGCTAGCTAAGAAAGAACAATTCCCAGAGGGGTGTGGTTGTCAATGGAAAATAAGGACAGAGATTTTTCTCAAAATTATGGTTATTTTGCCACAGAAATATCAAACATACTATTTAATTGGTTTTAAATTCTTTCTCTCTCTCTCTCTCTCTCTCTCTCTCTCTCTCTCTCTCTCGGTACTGGGGATTGAACCCAGGGGCATTCTACCTCTGAGTTACAGTTACACTCCCAGCACTATTTTATTTTATTTTTATTTTGAAACAGGGTCTTAGTAAGTTGCTGAGGTCCTAGTCCAGCTTGTTTTTAAATTCTTAACCCCTTCTAAGTCAAATGCATTCGAGAACAAACATCAATGTTTGCTGTCAGAAAACATGACTGTGTTTCTGTAATAGGATTGTTTGGGAAGAACTTTTTCACTTGATAGGCATTGGCTTTGTGGTGCATGTGGTCTGGAATTGAAGATGTGTCTGAAAACACAAGCCATGTTTTAACATGCACCCAGGTGTGCCACACAGCACTCTGCTACCTGCCAACAGCTTTACATAAAGGAAGCAGGGCTAAGAGTTCTTTTAACTGCTTCTGCAAACTGACAAGGCATTGAATGTGCTCAATTCAGCAGCAGGAACTAAACACCCTGTCAAAATCACACTGTTTTGGAGACAGCTGGGATGACTTCCACACAGCCAACAAAAGCTGCAGCATGAGGTCTGTGGGTCTACTGTGTTAGCAAAGCCCCATCCCTCCGACCTGGGAGCTGCCAGAAAGACCCACCGTCTCCTGCTAATCACTGAATGTATTGATGCGCCATGCTGATCCCCCCGTGTCACTTATTAAAGGGGGCCTAAGTCAGCAGTCTGTGGGGCTGGTTACTAAATACTGCAGGATGCAGACTACAAGAGAAAATACCAGGGTGACAGCACCGGAAGCAGCGAGGCAACAGAAGAAATGCACATTTGAGAAACTTGTGACTTAAACAACAGTGACCACCACAACTACAATTTGACTTTGCTGCTAGCTAATATTTTCTTTAAAGCTTTTATTATTATTTCTTGACTGCCCCCATTCTACCATTCTCTTTTTTCCTGATATTTATACTTGTCATGAAACGTTCTTAGTGCTATAAAGGATTTTTTAGTTATTGTTTGAACCAAGATTTCACGTTTTATTATGCATTAAAATGTCAGTAAATCAGAGCCAGATTCAGCATAGACTTAGCTTTGAGGAATATTTTTGTCCTTCTCTATTTAGACATCAAAACCCAGGAGAGTTGGATATAAAACTGGACTCTGCTGCTTTTTTGCTCTATTTTTAAAGTGTATGCTTTGCCTTTCTGAGCTCTAGTATCTTCAACTATTTAATGGAAACAAGTAAAACATGAAAAAAGGATCAGTATCAAACAACCACCTAGTACAGAAGGCTGTAGTCAATAGTGAGTAAGGAAATAGTTCTGATTATACCAAGGTGTTATTTGAAACAGTGTAATTATTTCGCATATATTAGTTCGATGTTAATGAGTTCATTAAGGCATTTTCATAGACAGCAAACATAATATGTATTGAAATTAGAAAACTCTGTCCAATATTGCACTTTTTATGTATGTAGAAAATGCATTTTAAATTTTTAAGTTCCCATCTTGCACTTTCTATTTGAAAATCAATTTTCTATTTGAAGGTCTGTGGCCATTATCTTTTTACTACATCTTCTGGGCCTTTGCCACAACTTGCATAGTAAAGTTGAATTTAAATGAGTTGTGATTTCAATCACATTCAAGAGGGTCTTCATGAAGGAATCATTTTGAATATATATGACAAACTTTCTAAGAAGAGCATGCATACATTTTAGGTGAGAATTCTCATTATGCCTTAAATGATTTTTAAAATATATATGATGCACAGTTATATAATGTGGTTTACCATTCTTAAGTCCGCAAAATAATGAAGATCTGTGCAAAATTCTTTTCATCATGTGGCAAAACACTCTCGATTTTTATTGGGGAAGGAATGCATAGTGGTCTCTGAAAGATTCTAGTTTGCTCTCTGACAATTCTGAAGCTCCTTGTAGTAATGAGTAATTGCTAGCTGAAATGCTGAACTAATAAGTAAGGATATTATTTGCCAAGTAAAAACCTAAGTGACTGCAATGAATGGGTTGCTTCTGACTGATTTTTGTCCATTGCCAGACAAGACTTGAAACTGTAGACCTGAATCCCTGTTGAGATGGAATGATGGTGGGCATTCACACCAAGGCATGGCTGGGACACATGTGCTGGTGGAAATCCATTAGACAATCACATTTTTCCAACATGAAATACCCATGTTACTTCAATTAAATATTGTATTTTCCATTTTGCTGTACTATTTTTTCCTTCTCTCTCCATTTTAATTCCAGGTTTGACATAAAAATTAAATAGCTACTGACTTATTTAGGAAGAACAGCAACATCATTTCCACTGTAGAAAAAATAATGTCTGTAATGTTTGGTATGAAACGTAAAATTATATTGTAATGCTAAAATATTGACTGGTTGAAATGTAAGTAAAAATAGGAATTAGGATCTCTTAGAAAGATTATTAAAGCCAATCATTCAAAAATGTTTTAGTCGAAAGAGTTTAAAGCTAAAGGGAGCCTACAACATAGTCTAGTCCAGCAGTCAGCAAACTCTTCTGTAAAGTATCAGAGAATGACTATGTTAGGTTCGTCGACCATACATTCTTGGTTGTAACTGCTCCTTTGCCATTTCAGGGGGAAATACATAAATGAATGGATATAGCTGTGTTCTGATAAAATTTTATTCATGACCACAAGGGGTGGGTCATAGATTGCAGAATCCTAGTCTAATCTCATTTCTTTCTTTTAGGGAAGAGAAAAATCAGGTTCAGAAGTATTAAGTGACATATTTAACCAAAGTTTCTAATATAGTTTCAAAGCTCAGGCTGTAGTAGAGGTTCCATGTATCCTAACCTACTATTTTAATTACATCATTGTTATAGAAATGACCCTAAAATGGCCTCTGTGTATCCATTTCTTTTTTTTCTTTGTGGTATTTAGCGTATTCATTTCTTCACTGCAGGCCAAGACCCTTTCTTACCCCCTTTTCTGTTGTTAACAATGCAATACCAAAGACTGGGTAAGTTATAAAAAAAAGTTTATTTTGGCTCATGATTCTGGTCTAAAGTCAAGGGCCCTCATCTGGTGATGGCCTTCTTGCTGGCAGAATCCTGAGGAAGCTCAGAGCATCACATGGCGAGGGACAGGGAGCACACACCTGTATGTGTGTCTCCTTTGGTCCCTCTCTCTCTTCATATAAAGCCATCAGTATTTAGTCATGGGAGCTCTACCTTGATGACTTCAACCCTAACCACCTCTTAAAGGCCCCATCTTTAAACACCATAGTCAAATTAAGTTTCCACCCCATTAATTCCTCATTATGGGGTATAAATTCTAACATGAGTTTCAGAGGGTACAGACCATGTTAAAACCATAGCAAACTCATTAGCTTGAAAGCCGACTGGCATCAAATTCAAATTATTTTTAAAATAGCATAAATAAGAAAATGTCTAGCCTTAAAAATCTCGTGTTCTTTGTATACCCCCATAAAATCTCACCCAATAGTTTTTATCTGTTGATAAAACAGAGCCTTGAACTATAAGGCCTTGAGCTACTGCTTCCTTTCAGGGCTCCCTTACCTAAAGACTTTCCACAATGATGCTCAGCAACATCACCTAGACATAAAAGCCCCCCTCTCTGAGTCCCTAGTCTCTAGGAGCCCCCTGATCTACTGTGACTCTCTTCTCCTGAGTATCAGACCCTACACCTATATTTATGGATAGATTCCTGTTGAGAAGGCCACATGCAAACATTACTTAATAAAGCTAGCTGCACTGTGACTTGTCATGGTCATATCTTTTGCCTTGACAAGCCCCCAAATACCTAGAACCCTTATAATCATAATTCCTAAAAAATCAAACAAAACAAAACAAAAAATCTCTGAAAATATTTACATCATCTTTGGATAGTTTTTAACTACCAGAATCAGCTTATAATTTTAGTAAGGGAGATTATTTCTATGAAGTATAATTCTCAGAAATTATCTTTCTGTAAAATGGTTAAACTATTAGGATTAATATGTGTGATCCTATCCTTGTTAATAGAACTTTCTTATACTTCTTTCTTTGTGGAGGATACCAGTATATATCAAGGGAAATGAGAACGAATAAACTTTTGTGGTAGAAACTTTTTCTTCATAGTCTGTGCACACTATGCAGAGAGGAAAGTGATAACCAGTGTTCTATGAGAAAATAATCAAAATAACCAGAGACTTCAACCATTTCCTATGCATATGAATGTCCTTTCAAACAAGATTGTATGTCCAATGTGTAATTGAAAATATTTATGTGGCATTAATGAAACGGCAAGTTCTCTTCATATACATATAAACAAATGCATGTTTGAAAATCCAAAGAATGATATTGAAATATTCTCTCTAGATAGCCTTTTCTGTAGGTAGGCTACATTTAGTTGAGTAGAATAGTAGGTACATATTAATGTTCAGAAAACATTCAGACTTCATGAGTACATGGACTCATCTACATGGGAAAACTATATGTTTCATATTACTGACTTGGGACTTAGCCGTGTGATTGGCTTTGGCCAATTGGATGATAAAATAGGAGACACTTGAAATATTCCTATACAATTGAGCCACATCTTTTTTACTCTTGCCTTTCACCATGAGAAGAACATGTCTTAGGCACCCTACTAGGAAAGACATATGAAACACATAGACACAATTGGACAGAGCCTGATATTTAAACCCAAACCTACAAGAGCTCAATCTAGAGAGCCTGACCCCAAGCCAATGCACAGATGGTTGGGAGATAAATAGATTCTTATGTTTGAATGCTACTAATATTTTATGGTTGTTATGAAACATTATCACATAAATAGCTATCTGCATAAAAAGTTGTTACCAACTGCTGTAACAACAACAACATATTTAGTCTGATTTGAACAGTGCACAATGTATATATGTATTGAAACATCACATGTTGCTTCATAAATATGTATGATTTTTATGTTTTTATGTGTTAGTTAAAAATAAATTTAAAATTTAAAAAATATAAAGTATGTGGTATTGACTTGAGTCCATGGACCAGGAATTGGGGAAATATGAAAGGCTAGAAAATATTGATTTGTATTATGTGGTAGTGAATATTTATTTCAAATGTTCCCACCCCAAAACCTGAAAACAGGCAATGTAGTTAACAAATTTGTGAAATTGGATGATGACGATTTACAAGAATGTTGAGAGTGTGAAGTTGAAATCAGCTGCTACTAGTCGAATTTGTCAAAGTGCTTGAAGAAATTGATAAGCTTAGAATAACACTGGCTGATTTATAAGATAATTTAGAAGGAAAATAAAGAGGTTTTAAATTTTAGAATCAGGATGCACTTTTGATTTCACCAAATCAAATGTGTGTTATTTAAAATAGCTATAAGGAAAAGAAGAAATCCAGCATGCAAGCAGAAGAAAATGGGTTCAAGATAAAGACCAAATCAACTCCATCTGTTAATACTTTGGGACATATTTGGATAGTGTCTAGTAGGCCTTTATCCTACATGTAGATGCATTGAGAGAGATGAAAGGTTTTGTTAGATAGAAATTTGCACTCAGATTACCTGAAATTATTTATAGAGTTATATCTCAAAAAGAATTATGAAGGTAACTTTTGTCTAAGAAATTCATCATTTTCTTATAGAAGAGATATACTAACAACAGGACTGATGATCAGTCTAAAAGACCAAATTATCTGAGATGCAAGAAAGAATATGAAGGGTACCCAACTTTGTGAAGGAAGGGAACAGATTGGAAAATCTAGGCTACTAGGCGGCATACATTTCAAATTATTTTGATGCTAGGGATTGAACCCAGCGTTGTTCTACCTCTGAGCTACACCCCCAGCCCTATTTTATTTTTTATTTTGAAACAGGGTCTCACTAAGTTGTGGAGGGCCTCACTAAGTTGCTGAGGCTGGCTGTGAACCTGTGATCCTCCTGTCTCAGCTTCCCAAGTACTAGGATTACAAGGGTACACCACCATGCCAAGCTCATACATCTCTATTCTAACTCTGCAAGGAGGATAATGGAAGAGGAAGCGCACCCCATACAGGAGTCAAAAGCTGGAGAGAGCAATGGACTTGGATATTGTTCCCAGTGAGTAAAACTGGGGCTAGCTGAGGCCTCAGAAGTAGGGGGACCTACCTGGTAGCATCAGCCCAGTGGAATTTGAATACTCATATGGTCCTCTGTTATGTGCTTCCCACTTTTCATCTTCTTTTTTTATGTTTTTATTGGTGCATCATAGTCTCACATCACAATGAGTATCAGTTTGGTGTTAACATACATGCACACAGCTCTTGGTGTCCCTCCCCCCGCCTCCCCCCCCCCACATGTAGCACTGAGAATGATGTTGGTATAATCTCATATATACACATTGTTTATGACAGTAATTCCATAGATTCACTTCTTTCTTCCCCTTCCCCTTCCCTTGTACCCCTTCCCTTGCACCACTGGGGGTTCTCCATTGTCATT
>PVJS01054067.1:0-13089 GCA_004027185.1 Glis glis
CTCCCCTCCCCTCCCTCTCCAGGCATTGAGCTAAGTCCTGTTTCTAAGTGTTTCTGCTCTGAGCCTGCCATCATAATCCCTGCAAGGTGTTAGCTGATAATGGCCTATGGGAGGATATAAAATGTTAGCCCAGTGGAGGATATTAAAGGCCAGAGAAGTCTGAAAACAAGCGTGTGCTGAGACAGATCTTGCGGGAATGCCAGAGGGCTTGACCGCCAGGCAGCTGTGCATGGTAGCATTTACCTTGGGCCTCCACTATGATCCAGCATCTGGTCCCTGGTCCATCCCCAGACCATCTTCTCAGGCCCCGATTTGACTGGATGCAGGGACGATGACTCATAGTAACAAGGCTTGAAGAGAGAAAGGCAAATAAAAAGGCCAATTTATTACTGCACAGTAAGACATAGGCATGCTAAGCTGACTTTAGCCTGACCAGAGCCTTCCCCTGAGGGACAAGAAGGTCTGCAGGGGGTCATGGTATTGACCAATTGTTCAGGATGCCTGAGTGTCAGTGCAGGAGGAGCTAGATAGAGAAGACCAGGGTTAATGACATTGAGCTCCAAGGTCAGGGGTGTCACCTCCACAGTGACAGACAGACTACCTGCCACAATGCCAGGACACATGCCCTCATTAGGCATGCCATGTACTGGGTTGAATTAGAATATGGCAGTTATAGCCGGGCGTGGTGGCGCACGCTTGTAATCCCAGTACTTTGGGAGGTGGAGACCGGAGAATCCGGGTTCGTGGCCAGCCTCAGCTCTCTCTCTCTCTCTCTCTCTCTTTCTGTCTGTCTGTCTCTCTCTACTTAGTGAGGCCCTCCGCAACTTCGTGAGACCCGGTTTCAAAATAAAGTATAAAAAATAGGGCCGGGGGTTTAGCGTGGAGGTAGAACGCCCCTGCGTTCAATCCCTGGTACCGCAAAAAAAAAAAAAAAAAAAAAAAAAAGAATATGGCAGTTATCAAACAGAGTCCAGGTAGGAAATAAATGGCACACTCAAAAGGGGGTGGTGACTGCAAAAAGTGTAAGGAATGGACTCTTTGCAAATGTATGTCAATCAAGAGATGCTGAAGCACCCCTAATCTGGCAACTGTGGGAGTCATTACGATGTCAAGGGTAAAAGGAGGAAGAAGTTACCAGAGCTCGGGGACAGCTATTGCCATGCTGTAAGGAAGGGCATTTCCACAGCGTCGCAACCTCTGGTAGAGGGATACAGCCACTGCCCAAACATAGTGTGGCAGGGAGGGAACCCAAGGAAGAAATGCCTTGGCTGCTCTCCGCTGCTGTCCTCTGTCCCCACTTGTGCCCCCATTGGCTGGACACAGCTAGAAGCCAGAGGCCCATTTGGTACAGTGGGTAGAGGCGGCTGCTCAGATCACAGACCAGGGCGGGGAAGGTAGAGGGGGCATCTAGAGGGGTAAACACATATCCAGCATGGGGGACTGCAAGCGCTGCCCCTCCTCTTCCTAGGCTTCCTGGCTGGACGGCCCTGCTTCTGCTTGAGACATTCCAGAATCATTCCTTCAATCTGGGGATGGGGGGGGGGAGGGTGCACTCCTGGCTTGGAGCCATTCTTTATTTCTCTTTAAGGTGCCTCCAAGTGTCTCTGTTATGATGATCTGTTAAGGGGTAATTTGTGTGTGTGTGTGTGTGTGTGTGTGTGTGTGTGTGTGTGTTCAGTACTAGGGATGGAACTCAGGGTCATTCTATCTCTGAGATATACCCTCACCCCTATTTTATTATTTTATTTTTTGTACTACTGGGGATTGAACCCAGGGGTATTCTACCTCTGAGCTACACCCCAGCCCTATTTTTTATTCTTTATTTTGAAACAGGGTCTCACTAAGTTGCAGAGGGTCTCACTAAGTAGCTGAGGCTGGCCTCGAACCTGTGATCCTCCTGTCTCAGCATCCCAAGTACTGGGATTACAAGTGTGTGCCACCACGCTTGGCTTAAGTGATGAATTTGTTAAGTAATTTTATTGTTCCTATTTTCCTTACTTTTTCATGGTTTGTAGGGCCAGGGTAGGGTACCACACAGGGGCCTCCACTAACTAACCTAGCTCAGCCTCCTTGCTGAAGGCTCAAGGGCAGGGGGACATGAGCAGGCCAGGGCTCTCTCAAATGCTTTCTTGCCTGCAGCTTTACCAGGGGTGTTGCTTTTTTTTTTTTTTTTGTGGTGGTGCTGGGAATTGAATCCAGGGCCTCACACATGCTAGGCAAGCACTCTGCTACTGTGCTACACCACCACCCCCTTGCATTTTAAAAAGAACTCTTCAACATGGGAAACATAAGACCCAAAGGAATGTCTCTCAAAGGGCAAGGTTTCAGATTAATAGTAGGAAGGGCCTGGCACTGGCCATGCCTGTAATCCCAGTACTGGGGAGGCTGAGACAGGAGGATCACAGGTTTGGGGCCAGCCTCAGCAATTTAGTGAGGCCCTCAGCAACTTAGCAAGACCCTGTTTCAAAAAATAAAACATAATATGGGCTGGGGGTATAACTCAGGGGTAGAATGAATGTCCCTGGGATAAGTTCCCAGTACAGAAAAAAAAAGTGGGGAGGGATGAATAATGCCCTCATAATATGTCCACACCCTAATCCCCAGAACTGGTGACTATATTGCCTTATATGGGAAAGGGCCTTTGCAGGGGTGATTACTGGGGATCTTGAGGTGTGGAGATCATCCTGGAGCATCCAGCGAGGCCCCAAGCAATCACCTGGGTCCTCACTAGAGGGAGGCAGGAGGGTCAGAGGAGAAGGGAGGTGTGATGACAGGTTGAGATTGTATCATTGCACTCTGAAGAGGAAGCGAAGGGGCCAAGAGCCAGGAAGTGTGGAAGCCTCTAGAAGCTTAGAAAAGGCAAGGAAATGGTTCTGCCCTGGGGCCCCCAGGAGGAAGGTAGCCTTTGATTTTAGTCCCATAAGACCCGTTTTGGATCTCTGACCTCCAGAACTGTAAAAGAATAAACCTGTGTTGTTTTCAGCCACTAAATTTATGGTGATTTGTAACGGTAGCTCCTGGAAACTAGCATGGAAGATATTTGGAGGGGCTGGGCTCTTTTCCAACATCCTTTGACCACAGATGATAGAGGCTATGCTAAGACTTCATGGGGATGGCTTTTCTGCCAACCAATTTGGGATGCCTACACAGACCCCAAAGGACTGGAATCGCTAGCACAAAATTTCCCCAGTCACATGAGCCATGACACTGGAATGAAGGCCAAAGGGGATTCTGCCCTTTGGCAGAACAAGTTAAGTGTGTTCCCAGACCGTGTCCTTTGCTGCTGACCCAGCCAGGGGTGGTAGAGACCCTCCCATACCCAAGACCTCTGAAAGACAAGTGAGGTGAGGAGGCCTCTCCAGACAGGGACAGGTGGTGAAAAAATTGAGTGGCACTAAGGACGCCCTTCCTGCTGGGCAATCCATTGCAAAAACAGCCCAAGGAAAGGGCTTGGAATCAGCTTTGAACTGGAACACTCCAGGAAAAAAATTACTCATCAGTGAACTTCTTGTCATTTAGCAGGTTGCTTTAGTCCTGTTCTCCACCCCTGCAGTGACCCCAGCAGGCTCTCAGGGAGAGGTCCTTCTCTGCAAAGCTGTTTGCTTTCTTCTCCAATTAAGCCGCACACACTAAATGGAAATGAAGAGGACAGCGCTTAAAATGCGCCTTTAGAATGCAATGGGATATGAAAAGGCTCAGATCCATTTCGAGACGGCCTCTTCTGTCAGAAATCAATACAGCCCTTTCATTCCACAATGTGCTAGTTCATAAAGTGAAAACTGCTCGAACTCTCAATTTAACATTTTCAAGCTGATATTAAATTCCAAGATTTTATATCTGCTGTTGCCCATTTAGGACCAAGTTATAAATCTGAAGTCTCTCCCCAGCTCATGATTTTGACAGGGCTCGATAAAAACTTTTATAATCAGGTTCAATAAAGAATCACAAACCTCCATCTTGTGATTTTTAGCTTACAATAACCTTTGTAAATAACATCTTCCAGCCTTCATGCTTGTCAATAGTTGTCACTTTTTAAAAGAGGTAAAATAGAAATACTATGTAAATGCTTACCTCTTAGACGGGAATTATTGTTAGTATAGAATTCAATGAATAAGATGTCTTCATGGTGGTGTTTATGAAGAGTGACCATAACCAGCCAGAAGCTGGAATCTTTCATGACACCCATGGCCATGGTCTGCTACTGATGGGTTTTCAGGGAAATAGAAGACAGACCATCATCTGGGAGTCTTAAAAAAGAGACTCCTCTTTGCTCATTAGCATTTATTTCAGTCCTGAAACCAGCAACCAGGCACTCATCCTCTTTAAACTATCCCTAGCCTACATATAAAGGGGCCAATTTCACCCCCGGAGTCTGTTTTAGGTGAGCTCCTTTTTTAGAATCAGAAACTTTAAAAAAATTAACAGAAGGTATGTGTGTGTGTGTATGTGTGTGTGTGTGTGTGTATTGGTACTAGGGCTTGAACCCAGGGGTATTCTACTTCTGAACTACACACCCAGCCCTTTTAATTTTTTTTTTTGAAACAGGGTCTCGCTAAGTTGCTGAGGCCTGCCTCAAACCTGTGATCCTCCTGTCTTAGCCTCCCAAGTACTGGGATCACAGATATGGGCCACCTTGCCGGACTAAAAGAGATATTTTTGTTGAAGCAAGTTGGACTCTGAGTTATTTGTTTTCCTATCTGTTAGAAGAGACTGGAAATGCCAGGCGTGGTGGCGCACACTTGTAATCCCAGTACTTGGGAGGCTGAGACAGGAGGATCGCAGATTCGCGGCCAGCCTCAGCTACTTAGTGAGGCCCTCTGTAACTTAGTGAGACCATGTTTCAAAATAAAGAATAAAAAAATAGGGCCGGGGGTGTAGCTTGGAGGTAGAATGCCCCTGGGTTCAACCCCCAGTACCACAAAAATAAAAGAACAGACTGTAAACAACACTATATATATGTATATAGTTATTGCTCAATATCCATTCGGGATCCCTTGAGCATACCAAAAATCTAAGGATGCTCAAGTCCTTCATATAAAATGCTGTAATATTTGCACATAACCTACACAATCCTCCCATTTACTTTAAATCATTTCTGGATTACTTATAATACCTGATACAATGTACATGCTATGTAAATAGTTGTTATACTATATTGTATAGGGAATAATGACCAAAAAAAGTCCATACATGAACAGTACAGATGCAACTTTAAAAAATATATTTTCAGTATGGGGGAGGAAATGGACCAAATGTTATATGCATATATGGCTGTATCAATATGAATCTCACTATTATGTACAATTATAAATTTAAGAATTATAAATTTAAAAATTTAAGTTAAAAAAAGTTAAAAATATTTTAAATCTGAAGTTGTTTGAATCCACGTATTTAGAACCCATGGATAAGCCAGGCATGGTGGCACCTGCCTATAATCTCAGCTACTTGGGAGGCTGAGGCAGGAAGATCACAAGTTCAAGGCCAGCCTGGGCAACTTAGGGAGATCCTGCCTCAAAATAAAAAATAAAAGGGGCAGGGATGTTAATCAGTGGTAGGCAGAGTGCCCCTGGGTTCAATCCCCAGTACCCTCCCCCCCCACAGTACCACCCAGTGATACAGAGGGTCAGCTGCATCTCTGTACAGATACACATATAAACATGTATAGATATATGCCGTGTAATCTATGTAACATGTACTAAAATAATAGGTATGTGTGGGAATGGTAAACATCAAATTCAGGACCAGGGTCACCTCTGAGGAGGAGGAAGGAGGATGTGAGTAGAATACTCAGAAAGTTTCACATAATGTGGAGTTTTATTTTGTCAAACTCAGTAGTTCTCAAATTCTCATATCATTGTCTATACCTGTTTTTAATTTCCACATCTGCCATATTTCATAGTCAAGACAAATTTTAAAGCAGGTTGCCTCATCAGAAATATGGGGAAATGAGGGACCAGTCCACATGTCATTCAAATTCCACACGCGTCTTCACTCTCCTCAAGACTGCTCTGCTGCCTCCACGTGGAGTGGACCAAGACAGGCCAGTGACGGCAGCAGGAAGGCACAGTGCTGTGCTGCTCATGGGCGCTGGGTGTTAAAGTTTTAGGGATTCCATAAGCCAGAGTTAAACACTCGTTTTTTGTGTGTGTGTGTGGTACTGGGGATTGAACCCAGAGGCTTTCTACCTCCGAGCTATAACCCCAGCCCTATTTTTTATTCTTTATTTTGAAACAGGGTCTCACTAAGTTGCGGAGGGCCTCGCTAAGTTGCTGAGGCTGGCTGCGAACCTGCGATCCTCCTGTCTCAGCCTCTCAACTACTGGGATTACAAGCATGCACCATCACGCCCGGCTTAAGCACTCATTATTAAAAATTAAAGTATATAGCCAGGCACTGTGGTGCATGTCTGTAATCCCAGTACTTGGGAGGCTGAGACAGGAGGTTTTCAGGTTTGAGGCCAGTGTGCAGTAAGTTATCAGGACCCTGTTCCCAAATAAAAAGGGCCAGGGGGGGAGCTCAGAGGTAGAGCACCCCTGGATTCAATCTCTGGCACCACAAAAATAAATAAATACATAGAAAAAATAGAAAAGTAAAGTATATAAACTTATAATTAAATAAATTATATTAAAACAAAGGTAATAAATTTCTAAAACTCATCACATCCTAATTAACTATTTTTCCTATTATCTGTTCTCTTACAGTTATTCATATCTATTGTATCTGCATGGTAGAAATACTATATAATGGCCCACTATTGCACATACCTTTACAACTCTGCATTCAGTAACATTATGTCGATAGCCTGGAATTGGACATGGTGGGAATATTTACATTTTGGAAATTGGCAAGTTATTATTAATCAACCCCTCCCCCACCCTGCCCCCACACTTGAGATCCCGTTGATAAATATTACCAGCATACCACTGTGCATAAAACAACTTCCTCAACAGCTTCTTGGCTCTAAATTCATTCTAAACTTCCTGGATTATCACTCATCAAGAAAAGCTTATCTCTGGCTGAAGAGTGTAAGAGTGCTAGCCTGGGTTCAATCCCCAGCATGATAAGAAAGAAAGAAAGAAAGAAAGAAAGAAAGAAAGAAAGAAAGAAGGAAGGAAGGAAGGAAGGAAGGAAGGAAGGAAGGAAGGAAGGAAGGAGAAAAGAAAGAAAGAAGAAAGAAAAGAAGGAAGGAAGGGAAAGGGAAACGTAGCTAAAAGAGAAAAAGAAAAGAAAAGAAAAGAAAAGAAAAGAAAAGAAAAGAAAAGAAAAGAAAAGAAAAGGATGGGAAGGAAGGGAGGGAAGGGAAAGGAAAGCTTATCCCTCCACTAGGTTCAGGTGACTTCAAAAACACCAACTAGATTAATACTTGAGGTATTAGGCAACTGGGCAGGATTTTCAGGAGAGAACTATTCTGTTCCCTTTTGTATACCCCTCAGGCCTTGAAGTATCAACTGTCCTCATAGTTCTGAGTGAAGGAGAATTTGACTATTGGGCTATTCTAATCCAGGATGTCCTTGGTTATCCTGGTCCTAATCTCCTTTCCTTTTTCGGCCCTGACTTGTCTTGGTGACTCCCTGAAGGCCCTGGACCTTGACTTGCATAATATGAGGAACTGGCAGAGGAGTGGGGTGCTGGACTGCAGAAACTCTGGGAAGTATAGGCTTGTGCATATGTCTGCTGGCCAAAATCCTGGTCTGTTGGAAAGTGTGTCCTTTGGGTTGTGTCCCTGCTACTGGCAGCTCCTGGACATCTGGAGCTCAGCAAGGGGCAAACAGGGGCTGGCTCTTTGCCCCCTCTCCCTGCAGCAATTCCCTGGCCTAGGGCTTAAGCCGGAGTCAAAGAACAGCCTCAGTTCCAAAGGGGAGGCTGTTCTTAAACCATGCAGAGAGCTTGGTAACCATTCTGGGACATCAGAGAGAAATACTGCCAACAACTGCCAAGAACAGCACTTATATCTTGAAGCAGATCTTGTTTTTTTTTTTTTTCCTTTCTCTTTCAATTCTTCTTCAAGACATTTTAGAAGTAAACCTCCATGATAAAATGGAAAACAACTTAAATATCCATTAGCAGGGTTAGATTCAGTATATTCTGTTTTAAGAAGGAAAATTACGGATCAATGAAAAATCATCTTTCCTTTTGAATCTTTTACCATAACCATGTAATGCTTATTAGAAATGTAACATTTTAAAAAAACAAAATCATAAATGATTATGTTGTAGAGATCACATGGCACATGAAAAAAATCTACCTTCTGTGATTTATCACTGTATTTTAATAAAGAACTAAATTGTTTTAGGTAGAATTTACTGTTCTACTTGTGGCTTAGGATAAAATTTCCAGTAACAGCAACTAGATTTTGTAAAAGTGCTGTAACTGAAATAGTTTAGACAGAAGGAAAGGAAATATCTCTAAAAAACTGTGAGTTAAACAAAACAAAACAAAACAAAACAAAACAAAACAACTGTGAGATGACCCCAAAAGTGGATCTGAGGAAGACAAAGGATGCCAACATAATGGAGACGGGGAAGAGTTTGGATAAATTATTTCATGAGTGAAAGCAGAAAAAGATAGTATTTTTACATTAGAATGTTATTTTATATAGTGCATTATTTTAGAGATGTATATGCTACTAAGTAATATATAGTTTTAGTTGAAAGCCATGTTTTAGAAGACCAATGACAGAGAAAAGGTCACAGCAGTAATAAGTCAGTATAAAAATTTTGGTATATAAAAATTATTCAATTTTAAATATAACTGCATATGAAAGAAAATAAATACATATTGATTTGGAAGGAAAGTCATAAAAATAGAGTGGTTATAATTGGATATAAGATTATAGGTGACTTTTATTTTCTTCTTTATACATTTCTATAATTTCCAAACTTTACCCAGTGAATAGTCATTACTTTGATAACAGAAAGAACCTTATTTTATTAAAATTTTTTTTTGTGTGTGGTGCTTGCCAGAAACCCTAGACCTTGTTCATGCTAAGCACGTGCTTTACCACTGAGCTACACCCTCAGCTCCAAAGAAAGAATCTTTTTTTTTTTTTCTGGTGCTGGGGATTGAACCCAGGGGAATTCTACCTTTGAGCTATACCCCCAGACCTTTTTTTAATTTTTTGTTTTGAAACAGGGTCTCACTATGTTGCTGAGAGTCTCACTACTTGCTGAGGCTGGCCTCGAACCTGTGATACTCTTGTTTCAGCCTCTCAAATTCTGGGATTACAGGTGTGCACCACCATGCCTAGCTCCAAAGAACCTTATTTTAAAAAGAATACGATAAAACATCTGCCTGTAGGTCTTGTCTCTACTGTGCCTCTGCGGATCCTCCTAAGAATAGTAGGGTGGAGTAGAAATGAAATAATAGTTAACTCTGATTGTGAGTCCTGTACTGGCATTATACTGAACAGTTTGCATGATTAGTTTATGTGATCATCACCCCAGTCTTACGAAGTTGACATCGCTACCATCAAATTTTGGCCCCTCTTTTAGGAGAAAGAGACCCCAAAAGGGATCTTTATTTCATTCGGTTTCCAGAAGCCAAAAGTGAAACTGAGGCTGAGTGCCAACAGCACAAGTTTATACACTAGTCAGAGAGTGGAGAAGCAGGAGTCCTCACACGTCAACTCCTCAGCTTGTCAGGGCGGGAAGTCATAGTGACAGACAAATGAAATGAGAGCAGAGGATGGGCCTCTTCCTGGGACAGGCGCAGATTTCCCAGGAATTTGGGTGCCACCTCTTTTTTGTTCCTTTTATGATTCTTTCTGTCCATCATCATGGCAATTGTCAACTATCATGTCACTGTGTGTGTGTGTGTGTGATTTAGCATGCAGATGGGATTAAAATAAGGCTTGGGGGTCTAGTAGAGGTCGTTTAGGTGGCCACTTTGGGTCTGGCCAGTTTCAGCCAATTATCAAGAAGAGGAGCTTCGAACCTCCAGGCCTCCTGTTCTCAGAGATAAGCGCATTAGGGTGCAGTAGGAGGCAAGCCAGGTTGTGTAGACATTGTACTGGGCAACAACATGAATAGGTAAGAGAGGTTTAATTCACAGCTAGTGAGAGAGGGTGTTCTGGTATTAAACCCAAGCTGAGTGACTCCAGAAGTCATACTCTTCCGCCATGGGACAATCCCGTGCTACATTCCAGCACTCCGATGCCTATCTGGAAAGATTTCCGGAGCTGTAAAAGGCCAGCCCCTGGTATAATTCCTAGCCAAGTGTCCTGAACATCTTTCTTAGCCTCTGACTCTACAGAGCTAGAAATTTTAATTGAATCGAGTGTGATGGTCTGAATGTTTGTGTTCCTCCGAAGCTCCTATGTTGAAACCTAGTCACTGTGATGGTTTAGGAGGTGGGGCTGTTGGGAGGTGACTGACCAGAGAGCTACCTTGTCCTTTCTACAGTGTGGGGACACAATGAGAAGATGCCACCTGTGAACCAGAGAGCAGGCCCTCACCAGACACCAAATCTGCTTGTGCCTTACTCTTGGACTTCCCAGCCCATGGAACTGCAGAAAAAAATATTAAAAATTCTGTTGTTTATAAGCCTCCCAACCTATGGCATTTGTTATAGTAGCCTCACCTGACTGAGTAGCAGCTTTCTTACCTGGGACTGTGCTTATCTAAAAGCCTGCAGGCCCTGGGGACTGAGCAGGCTGCTGGGGCTTTTTACCTGTACAGCCACGCAGGGGCCTGGGCTTGGTTTCATGCTCTGCTGTTGCCATCTTGAAAAATTTAATCATTTTTGAATAAGAGGCTTCACATTTTCATTTTTCACTGGGACCTGCAAATTGTGTAGCGTGTTCCACCTGAAGGGTCTCAGAAGGGAGAAATTCCCTCTGAAATCTTTGGGCCAAAGGGCTAAGAGGAGTTGGGGTGTAGGGAAAGCTTCCCTGCCCCCTCCAAAATTTCGCTGACATGGAACAACAATAGATAGATTAGCAGGAGAAAAAAGCATACAAATTTATTAATGTGCATGGGTGAAGTCACAGGAGAGCAATTACCTGATAACCCAGTGAGGTCAGACACTTACGCACCCTCCTTCATAGGGGGCCCTGGAAAGAGGAGGCACGAGTGGAATCTTACTGCAGCAAAGCGTTTATTATGCAGGTGAAGTCTCCCAGGTGATCTCCCTGAGCTGCCCTCCCAACAGATGAAAAGCCTCTCTGGGTGTGATGATCACTTTGTCTCCTCTCTTCTCAGTGGTTTATCTTTCCTGGTTAGTTCTGGGTCTTTGTGTGTGTGTGTGTGTGGGGGGGGGGTTAGGAATTGAACCCAGGGCACTCTACTACTGAGCTATAATCCCCAGCCCTTTTAATTTTTAAATTTTGAAACAGGAGCTGGCTAAATTGCCCAGGCTGGCATTAAACTTGGGATCCTACTGTCTCAGCCTCCCAAGTCTTGGGATTATAGGCCTGCACCACCATGCCCAAGCTTTTCTCATTATTTGATGAGATTCTTAGGGTGGGGGTAGGGTTAAAGACAATCACAAGGTGCACATTTATAATCCCAGTACTTTGGAGGCTGAAACAGGAGGATCTCAGGTTTGCGGCCAGCCTCTGCAACTTAGGCCCTCTGCAACTTAGTGAGACCCTGGTTCCTCCATCAGGGAAGGGAACTTCAGAGAGAGTCCCTCTTGTGCTCAGGGGACAAAGGAAGTTCAGAGAGACCTTGATTCTGAGGCGGTTTCTCCAGTTCAGTATGTCAAAGTGCCTTACTTTGGGATATCATTTTCTGAGCCCAACAGCAGGAAGAGAGGGGAGTCCTCCAAATTGCAGGTCCAGTGAGTATGCTCAGAGAGCAAGGGTACCAGGGGACCCTGGCCTCTTCACTAACAGCTATCAAGGCAAAACCCCAAGCTCGGTGGGGGCAGGGGGTGGCAAGTGTGGTCTCAGTATCTGCCTGTCCGGTTTGACTTTTTCTCTTGTTGCTTTGTCTTCGGGTCTCCTTTCAGTACTGGCCTGTACCTATGCCCTTTATTCATACTTGGGGTTTTGGTTTTGGTGAGACAAAATATACTTTCTTGTGACAGCTGATGCACATAGTGCTGTAGGTGTGGCAGGCTGCTAGGTATCTTTGTATAATCAAAGGCCAGTGTAGAAATGAGCGGGAACAAACCCGGTTTCTAAATGCTTGAGGATGCAGTCCATGGTGAAGGGAGGTTAGAGAGAATTTGTTCCACTGTCAAGTAAAATGTATAGGAGGCCATTGTTCTAGAATAGCCTTCTGCACTAGGTCCCCTTCAGATGAGACCAAACCAGAAAGTAGTCTGAAAGGAGCCAGTTTGAAAAACAAAACAAGAGATTCACAGCAACCAGCCAGAGAGGCCCAGTTTAGCTGAGCCAGCATGATAAGAAGGTCTGCTCTGTTTTAACCCTCTAAGGAAAGTAATTTTGAGCTGCCCAAGCCCAATCTGCTCTTTGTCCTGTTTCTGCTTTCCTCAGTCTCTTCCTCTCTATAAAACTAGGCTCCTCTGCTCGGCCCTTCCAGAACAGTTATTTTATTTTAAAGAATGAGGTGTTGCCTGATTTTAGAATTAACAAATAAAGCCAATTGAAACCGGGTGTGGTGGCTGCATGCCTATAATCCCAGTACTTGGGAGGCGGAGACAGGAGGATTGCAGGTTCAAGGCCAGCCTCAGCAACTTAGCAAGACCCTGTTTCAAAATAAAAAATAAAATAGGGCTGTGGTGTAGCTCAGAAGTAGAATGCCCTTGGGTTTAATTCCCAATTACATGCGGGCGCGCACGTGCACACACACACACACACACACACACAGAGTCAGTTGAGATCTTTGAACTGGGTGGGGTTGGGGGGAGATATGGCTCAGTGGTAGAACTCTTGCCTAGTATGCACAAAACCCTGGGCTCCATCCCCAAGTACCACAAAACCAAAACATCTTTAAGCTAAATTTGTTGTAATTTTGTCTTTTGACCCTTCCTTCCTTCCTTCCTTCTTTCTTTCTTTTTTTTTTTTTTACGGTACCGGGGATTGAACCCAGGGGCGTTCTACCTCCGCGCTACACCCCCGGCCCTATTTTTTTTATACTTTATTTTGAAACCGGGTCTCATGAAGTTGTGGAGGGCCTCACTAAGT
>PVJS01054068.1:0-13088 GCA_004027185.1 Glis glis
AAAAAAAAAAAAAAAGGGTAAATTGTGGCTGGGTGTTGGTGGCATGCATTTATAATACCAGTAGTTGGGATGCTGAGACAGGAGGACTGCAAGTTCAAGGACAGCCTCAACAAGTAGACTCTTATCAACATAGTGAGAGCCTGTTTCAATAATAAAAATAAAATAGGGCTGGAGGTGTAGCTTGGAGGTAGAATGCCTCTGGGTTCAATCCCCAGTATAGAAAAAAAAAGGATCTCAAAACTGTACATATAAATTTCATCTCAATGAGGCTGTTTATATAAGATTTTAAGATCACCTCAGATTAAACTTTTTAGCAAGTCCATGTAGATAGCACCCTCAGTCTCAACCAAATTAAGTTTATGAATATGCATCTATTTACATAATTTACAGTTGAGCATCTTTGAAATTCCTTAAATGGTTATGTTCATAAGCATGTTTACATTGGTAAGTTCATGAGAGCATATACTTACTCTTGCAAAGAAATATTTTTTAGTGTTCCCTTAATTATCCAAACCCATTAAAAACTGAGGAGTAAAAAATCATAGGATAAAGATGGTTCACTTTTCTAATCATTAAGTATGGACATTCAGATTCCAAATCTTGACCTTGGGGCATTTATTTATCTTCAGTGTAATATTAAGCCTAGCAGCTAAATAGATACCAATTCATTATAAACACAATGGGTCACTAACCAAAACTAGAAAATTGTTTTCTGAATATTGTTAAAGTAAAAATGTTTAAGATATAAAGTACTAAAAAGTTTTGTCCAGAATGAATTTAAAATCTTCCCGAGAAACTCCAATTGCTAAACCTTAAAGGCATGCTCATCTGTGCCCACCTATGAAAATGCAGACAATCTCACTTATGAAAATGCAAACAATCTCAGGGTAAGGTATGAAATGATTTGTGAAATATTTCTCTTTTCCTTCTTAAGTTAGCTTGTCTCAACTACTAGGAAAGAGTAACTTTTAACGCAACTGCTAGGTCTGTATGATCTTTAGGTTGTTGGCACTTTAAGGGACTGGTAAGAAAAACTGATTTTGGAAGATATAGAAAGGCAGATAAAACAGCTAGTGGGTCTTCCAAACTTTATAGGTCAGAATTTTAAAAGTATTACTTTAGCTGGGTGTGGTGGTGTGTGCTTGTAATCCCAGTACTTGGGAGGCTGAGACAGGAGGATCACAGGTTTGCTTTGTAAGGTATGTTCCTAATGAAGATAGGGTCTGATTTTCATAATCAACTGGGGCTTTTCAAGTTGTGCAAGTACAATTGCAAATCATTTTTTTTTCTAACTTCAGCTATCCCAGAAACTACAATTATGTAGTAACAGAACTTGGTAACAGGCATGCCAATTCCTTATGTGGTATGAGTTGAAGATTGTTGCCCTATACCATCACTATTTCAGAGGAAGAAATGAAACTATTTTAATGATAGCTTGTCACACAAGTTTGACTAATAATGAAAGAATACCTTCGAAGGTAATCCTTACCTTTAGGACCTAAACTACTGTGGGGCCACTTTTTTTTTTTTTGGTACTGAGGATTGAACCAGGAACATTTTACCTCCAAGCTAAATCCCAGCTCTTTTTGAAAGTTTTGCTATTCTCCAAAATACTAAGGTCAATCTACACACATATTCAAGAGGGACTCCCTCTTCTAAGGATGGACACATTTAAGTATTTGAATCTGGGAGATACTTTTTGGCACTTGGGATTGAACCCAGGGGCATCCTACCTCTGAGCTACACCTCCAGCCCAACTTTTTAAAAAAAAATTTTGAGGCAGGGGCACTCACTAAATTGCTGAGGCTGGCAGTGAACCTGCAATCCCCATCTCAGCCTCCCAAGTACTGGGATTACAAGCATGACCACCACACCCAGCTTCTGCAGGTTGCTTTAATAATTCCAACTACTTGTTCTCTTGGATCTTATTCCTCATCAGGTATGGATGGAAGAATGTTATAGGACTCTGAATGTAAAGACTGTAAACAAATCTAGTGAGCCAAAGAATGTGGAGATGCTGGGCATGGTGGTGCATGCCTGAAATCCCAATGACTTGGGAGGCTGGCTTGAGCCAAGGAGTTTAGGTCAGCATGGGAGACATAGCCAGACATCAAAATACAAACCTGAAATATAAAGCATGTTTCATGTGTATTACCATTTTTTAATTTGCCTGAGTTTCCAACATTAAAATCAAATATATGGTGAACTGCTGAATTGTATAAGGAATTAAAGCCCTAGAATGTCACAGGAGAAATAAAACCTGAAGCTTTGTCCACTTCCTTATATGTAAAACATGGATTAGATGACTTGTACTATTTCTCAGTTCTAAAAAGTGCATGGTGGTGCACACTTGTAATCCCAGTACTTGGGAGGCTGAGACAGGAGGATCTCAGGTTCGCAGCCAGCCTCAGCTACTAAGTGATCCTCTGCAACTTAGTGAGACCCTTTCAAAATAAGGAATAAAAAACAGGGCTAGAGGTGTAGCTCAGAGGTAGAATGCCCATGGGTTCAATCCCCAGTACTGCAAAAAGGGGGGGGGTCTAATGACTTAAGATACTCCCCACTTACTCAAATACCAAGAATGCTAAAATGATATCAATAATCTAAACTCTCAAGGTTTAGAGCTAAAATGTTTTTACTTTCAGAAAGTTAAGTATCATGTTGCCTTTCTAGATTCTTATAAACTTTTGAAAAGCTATCATAATTTTATCATAGTATTGAACTCTTACTGTGTGTCTTATTAAGACTTTACTAGGCTAAACCCTCAATGAGCATATGGTGGTACTTTTTTCTTTTGTGGTACTGGGGATTGAACCCAGGGACATTCTACCTCCAGGCTACACCCCCAGCCCTATTTTTCTATTTTTTTTTTTTTGCAGTACCGGGTATTGAACCCCGGGGGCATTCTACCTCCGCGATACACTCCCGGCCCTATTTTTTTTTTATACTTTATTTTGAAGCCGGGTAGGAGAGAGAGAAAGAGACAGGGAGGGGGGAGGGAGAGGGAGAGCACAAGTGAGCAGAGGCAGGCCGCGACCTGGATGCTCCAGTCTCCGCCTCCCAAAGTACTGGGATTACAAACCTGTGCCACCACGCCCAGCTTATTTTTTTATTCTTTATTTTGAAACAGGGCCTCATTAAGTTTAGCTGAGGCTGGCTACAAACCTGCAATCCCCTTGTCTCAGCCTTCCAGAATGCGCACCATGCACAGTATAATGGTGGTACTCTTAAGGTAAACAGATTGCTTCTTCCCACCCTCAAAGGCCTCTGTCCCCCAAATGCCATGTATAAACTGATTACCCAGGTGAATTCCTCTTCTACAGCTTCAGAATTCATTCATGGGCAAAACTAGCAATAAGCCTAAAATTTCTGCCAAACTTTTTGTTATTCCTTGCATTACACCCAACAAAAATAAATACAGGACGTAGAAGATTCCTCCACCCAAGTCCTATAGACTCACTACAGTTTTAAAAATACTGAATACTTGGTTCTAACTTTGGAGAACTGAATGGGAATGGGTGGGCAATAGTTTCCCAGAGGTTGGCATCACCAACTCCTCAGATATTAATTTCTAAAACAAATTTCAAAAGGAGTATAGAATGAATTTTTTACTGAATTCAATCCCCAGTACTATCCCCCCAAAAAAAGTTAAATCATGGACTTTTTTGGTAATGGGAATTGAACTCAAGGGCATTCTACTTCTGAGCTACATCCCCAGCCCTTTTTATTTTTTGAAACAAGATCTTGCAAAGTTGCTGAGGCTGGCCTCAAACCTGCCATTCTCTTATCTCAGCCTCCCAAGTACATTGTGGAATCTTTTTAAAGATACTCAATACATTGGTTCATGTATGGTTAGATGTTCACTAGTTAAAAGGCTAGAAAAACTTCAAAGAAATCATTGTATTATACAGGTCTCATTTTCACATGATTTTTTTTTTTGTACTGGGGCTCGAACCCAGGGGTATTCTACCTCTGAGCCATACCCCCAGCCCTTTTTATTTTCTAACAGTCTTGCTAAGTTGCTGAGGCTAGCCTTGAACCTGCCATCCCATCTCAGCAGCTTCCCAAGTACTGGGATTACAGGTGTATGGGGCCACTAAGCCTGGTGCACATGCAAGATTTCTGGGCAATCTTATTGAGGCTATTGCTTATATAAATGTCTTGTAAAATGATCAAGATTCATTAGGTTAAAACATTTATATAGTTAAATTTAAGGTCAGAAAGAAAACGGTGAACATTGTTTCTTTTCTAATACTTACCATCATTATTTGCAAAAGTGCTCATATATTTGTATAAGCCTTTTTGTTGTTGTATTCATGGATAAATGACACCAACACTTTACCTTTGTCTAAGAATGACACAAAGCTGTTCATCTTGTGGCTCGTTCCCAGAAAAATGAGGTATGTTGAGTCTTTGAAACTGGTTTATAATTATCATCTGAATGCATCTGAAAGACTGTTTCTGCCATGTTTTGGTCCTTTTCATCACTCTGCCTAGCCTTTCTGGGGTAGGGGGAATCTGTTTATCAGCTGTAATTTTATTAAGTCCTAACCTTCATTGTATCCCCCTCCCCGCCAAAAAAACCCAGTTCATTTTGTTTTCAGAATAAAGTGCAAAATGAAAGTAAAAAAACAGCGGAACACACATATCAGCATTTTTTAACCCTTCAGACACCCTCAGGAGGAAATGAAATTTCCCATCTTCCCATAGTGTAGACAGACTCTGAAAAAGAACAAACACACAGCTGTTTTAGTAACATACTTACAAAAAAAATACAGTTCACTTAAGATAGAGCAAAATGCCTTAAAAGTTCTTAATCATACATATGGAGTACCACAAATTAAACACTAACTGTACTTCTAAAATAAATTGAGATCCATGCTATCCAACTTCGCGTCTCCGCAGTTTTCAGCGCCCACTCTTAAGTTTCTCCAAGAACCAGTGTTACTACAGATCAGATCGCTGGCCTTCAATAAGCCTATCGTTAATACTAGCCCTATTCAACATCTCCCTGCTTTCGCTGGTGGGTGAAATGTCGTTTTAAACCGGGCGTTTCTTCCGTAGGCCTCTCGTCTCATTTGCGGGGTCTAAACAACGTCCCTCTGCAGCCCGGCTACCTTCCCACAATCATTTCTTTGGACCCGTTTACCGATCATTCCTGTATAAAAAATAAACGAAGGTCCGAAACCTGGTGGAGGGGGCATGCGGGTTGGGAAATAAACAAGAAGACAAACATAAATTTGGGAGGTTTAGCCTAGCTCTGTGGCTGAGCGCGGGCTTTGCCACCGAGAGGCGCGAGGGTGGCCCTCTGGACCCCCGCGACTCAACAGACACCTACCGCCCCGACTGTCCAGCTAGCCAGCCTAATGGATCCCCGGAGCCCGGCAGTGAAACGAGCCCCCGTCAGACCGAGCGAGCGGCCTGGGGCGCTGGGCGATCGGCAGGAGCGCGAGGCCGAGCCGCCCGCGGCTTCCAGACGCCGCTCCCCGCCCGGCCCGCCCGCCCGCCCGCGCTCGGTCCCCAGCGCGGCCTCCACCCGGTCCGCAGCCGAGGCTCTCGGGCCGGCTCGTCCTCCACCTCACCGTCCCACCGCACCACTCCCCGCTTCGCGCGCCCGAGCCTCTGTCCGCTCCGCTCTGTCGTCTGGCACTCCTAACATGGCTGCCGCGTCCCCTCGGCTCCTCCGCTCCGGGCGCGTCCGGCCTCACGCATCCTGGGCATTGTAGTTCCGGGGATAGCCTCGGGGTCCCGCCCGGACGCGAGAAGACTACATCTCCCAGAATGCACCGCTCTCGAGCATGGCTATTGGGGCCGCTCGGACAGAGGGATGATGTCATTGCAAAAACCCCACTGCATTCATTGTGCTGCCTTCTCCCCACCCCCCTGCTGCTGCTGCTGGGTTTGCAATTGCCGCTCGCTCCAGCTGAGCTCAGAGTAGCAGCAGCACCAGGGCAGGGACTGACTCCAGCCCTTGGACTTAGGACGTCGCAGCACCTTCCCTTGCGTGCGTGACTCTTTGGCACATCATTTTTGTTTATGCCTGGGGTGGGGAGAAAAATCCCAAACCAGGTGAGTTGAAGTGATTTATTCAAATGGTTCTCCCAAGTTATTCCTCTCGCTTAGTTCTCAAGGCTTTCTTTGGGGAAGATGGGGAGGGGGGGTTGGGGAGGTTCTCGCAGGCGCTGCTAAGGGGAAAGCTCTGCAATTTGGGTCACTGCAAAGAACTCCAGCAACCTGCCCCCGGCAGAGGACGGGTGCATGCCAATTCCCCAGTCGTAACTCCCCTCAACCTTTTTGAGGCTGGGAGAGGGGGCTGGGCTGGGAAGGATGTTGGGAAGTGCTCTTGGAAAATCCGAGGAGGGCAGAGGTGGGGAACTGCAGTCCTGTCACTTACGGCCCGAGTGCTGAGATTTGAGTGGGAAGGGGTGATGCGTGGGGAGAAATGGAGACAGTGATTTAATGTGGTTGCACTACTTTAGAACATTCTGTGTCGCTGGGAAGAGCACACACTATCCATTTTTAAGATGAGCATGCTTCTTCTGAGTAGCTTAACTTTTGTGGGGCTTTATTTTATGCGTGTATGCCTATGTCGTTTGTCTTGCCTTTTCTGCTGATTTGAGGTGACAGTGTCCTTTAATGGTGCACTCCGTGCCAGTCGGAAACATTTCACGTGTCTGGGGAAGGTTCTGTTAGGCTGCTGGAAGCAGCATTTTTTGTTAAGTGTTTTCCGTTCTCCCGACTGCAGGGTTCAGGATTGTTTGGAAGTGGAGCCGACAGATTTGTGCTTGTGTGAGTGTTTTAAATTACATTTGCAATAGGCTTCTTGCTACTGACAATGGTATCGTAATGAGCTGCTGTTTCCTGAGGCACCGTCACCGACCGCTCACAAATAACGGTTTGCAGACGGGATCGATTAGGGAAACCCGGGCTCATTTTAACACGTTAGGAAAAGGGAAAGTTAGAAGTGCTATCAACCTTCATTTGCCATTGCTGAAAGGACCCAAGGAAGAGTGATCCGGGCCAGGGAAACCAAGGAGCATAGTAGCGTTGCGCTCGTTTGTTTTTGGGTTTTAAACGAACTGACACATTTAATAGGGCAGAAAGCATGCTGACTTGTATGATGTTGGCTCTCTTCTTTTCAGAGCTACAGGGATGATCAGTACAATAAATATGTTACTTTGAGATAAACAGCTGGCAGGCTCCAGAACAGATGGGGCCAGTCTTAGCTGAGAGATCTACAACCTTGGAAATGAATGGACCCGGGGTCAACCACACCCCCTCTTGGAATGTCAAAAGAAGGAGAAATGCCAGAGTATTTGCTTAACTCTAAAATGCTAAACCTTTCATAGCTGAGTCAGGCACTGGGGTGAAAGTCATGACTGGCTGTCTTCAGCTGCAGTGAACCAAGTTTGTTCATTTTTAATTCAGACTGTTAGGTCTCCAAAGTTGCTGCTGGGTTAAACTGAATGCAAAGGACAGCCCATTGTATGGGCTTTGTAGTAGACTGATTTATTGGGATGCAACGAGCAGCTTTGGGATTTGGGAAAAGACCAACAGTCTGCCTTGGCCTCTCTCTACTTCTCTGATGCTCACTCTGCTCTTCTCGACATTCTACCCTTTTCTTCTCCCTCTCTTGCCCTACCCTGCCCACCTCTCTCTCTCTCTCTCTCTCTCTCTTTCTCTCTCTCTCTCTCTCTCTCTCTTTTGCAGAACTGGGGATTGAGCCCAGGGGCATTCTACCTCCAAGCTACACCCCCAGCCCTATTTTTTATTCTTTATTTTGAAACAGGGCCTCACCAAGTTGCGGAGGGCCTCACTAAGTAGCCCAGGCTGGCTGCGAACCTGTGATCCTCTTGTCTCAGCCTCCCAAGTACTGGGATTACAAGCGTGCGCCATCACACCCGGCTCCCCTGCCCACATCTCTTGAAATTCCCTGTTTCTTTTTCTGTCTCTCCATTTTCAGTTCACATTTTCCCTTTATGTTTCGGAATCGCTCTTCGATCCCCAGTATATTGCATCTTTTCCCCTAAGTCTCTTTCCAGCCTCAAAACACCCTCCCCAGCCCTCCTCCCCTTTACCAGGAACCCCAGGGTGGATGTAGACTGTGTGGCTATTTATTGAGTCCTCTTTGAAGAGGCTTTGGCTTTCTTTTTCTTGCAGTCTGTGCTTGGCAGGACGAGCAGCTAGGAGCTTGACCCTTGGCTGGGGTTGTGGTCTCCATGACAGACATGGTCTGGCCTGCACAGCATGTGGACAATGCAATGTTGCAATTGAGCTTGCACCACTCTTCCTTTTGCTGGCACCCAAGAACCGCCAATGGGTCAGCAAAGTTTTTAAATGCTTTGCATGAAAGGTTCTCATAATTCCCCCCAAATAAGTAGTCTTCACATAGCTTCTCACTCACTTAAACACTTTCCCCTCCTTATCTTTGCCCTGGTGAGTGGTGGGAAAGCTGTCTTTCCCCTTCAATTGCTGCTTCCTGTAGATTGCTGAGGAGCAATCCAGGTGGCCACACTGCCATTTGTCTCTGGAAGGTACTTAGAGAGGCAGCAGCTCTCTTCCTGTCATTTCTTCTCTGTGGAGGAAAGACCATTTGTTATTTTATAATCCTTTTGTAGGAAGAGCATGGTGATAGTTGTGTTTCTTTGCTAAGCAGTAGTATTTCTTCAGGCATGGTAAGTCTGGTATCCATTGGAAGGCAACTGTTGTGACAGGCAGATTCAGAAGCTGTCGCCTGAGACCCCTCTTGCACTACCTTCGCATTCCTAATTTCCTTCTTCTGAAATACTCCCTCTCACACCTTAGGTAGGAGATGCTAGGGTTAGATTTGGCTCTATCACTACTCTCCTTGTGACCTTACTAACCATGCATTTCTTTCTGCTTCAGTTTACATATTTGTGAAGGGATAATGATCCTTATCCCTTGGTTTACTTGGCCTGATATTATAGCTTTCTATGATCTGGCTAAGCACTGTGGATACATCAGGGAAAATAAATACTTCCCTTGCCCTCACACAGCTTGTACTCTAACAAAGGAGAAAACCATCGAACAATTGCAAGTGTGATAAATGCTTCTTCTAGAGGGGAATTACTGTGAGATGGGAAAGAAATGTGTAAGGTGGTGCTCCCCCTTGTCTGGGGCAATCAGGGAAGGCTTTGTGTAGGAAGTGGCACTTCAAAAGACTTGAAGAGTGAGTGGAAGTAATTCAAGATGACAGTGGGAGGTGCTGAGTGGAGCAGAAAGGGTTTCTGGCAGATGGAACTGCATGGTCAAAGTACAAAGGGAGAGGAGTGGTGAGCAAGAGGACAGAGACCAGAATGAAGGAGAATGAGGCTGGAGAGTGGGTATGTTTCTGAGCTGCAGGTGAATTTTGTTCTTTATCTTAAGGGCAATGGGAACCTAGGAGGTGCTTTAGTTAACTAGATCCATGACATATGTGGAATGATATTAAAAACATCACCCTGATTGTTAAGTGGAGAGGAGATGGGGGGAAAGGCTTGGCCAGAGTGAGTATGTGGAGATCAGTAGCAGGTCAGTTTTATAGTCTAGGTGAGGGATGATGGTTCTTGGATCTAGGATGGTAGCAGAGGAGAGAAGGGAAGAGATTGGAGAGACACTAAGTTAGACAGTCATAATTGATAAGATGTAATGATTAGGTAGATATGGAGGGAGGGAGGGAGAAAAAGGAGTGAAGCATGACTTAAGTTTTTCCTTGAGCAGTCAAGATGACTTTTACAGAGAAGGGGAACACTGAATGGGGACCTGATTTTATTTTGTTCACAAAGAAGGGACTTTTAGTCATGTTGAATTTGAGGTTCCTGGAAAATACCTAAGACCTTTGTTTTACTCTTTCTGTCCATGTGTAGGATGTGGCATGGATGTAGGATGTAGAAGAGAGCCCTGGGTGAGGCTAAGACCTGGTACTACTTATTTATTAGGTCTCTGATGTTGGACATGCCACATTCTTTTTCTGAACTTTAGTTTCCTCATCTCATGTATTTATTCCACTAAGTTGTACTGATCCCCAGCTATCTGTGCTCCATGCTAGGAATATGACCTTGAATAACATAGTGTTTGCTTTGGAGGAGTTTGCTGAAGTGAGAGAGACAAACATAAACAAATAATCACATATGGAGGGGTACGTGGGCAATGCTTGGAAAGCACACCTCCATGGGAGGCATTCATTGTTGGGGGTGGGAACGTCCACAAAGTGGTAGTTGACTTTTGACCCTAGACACAAAGGCAAGAAACAGCTCTCCAGAGTGTGTTCCCAGGCATCTAAGAGATGCCTTGCACAAATAGGGACTCTGTTTATTGACTGAGTTGACTAGGTCTCTAAGGGCCTATTCCAAAGCAGGAAATATCAACACATTGCAAAGGGTGATTAGTAATAATGCAATGTCAAATGTAAAGTGCTTCTAACAGATCTATTCCTGAGACCTGCAGCCTTTGAGAGCTTTATGGATGCCTTTTAGGGAAATTCAGAAATATTTCAGTTCTGGTTTCTTTAGGGGCTTAACTTCCTTGATTCAAGTTAGTTTCTCAAAAATCATTCTAATTGTACAGAGTTCCCTAAATCAGTGGGTCTCATATTTTTTTAATTTTGCAGACAAATAAAATCACACACACAAAATAAAATTGGGTAAACTGTTGACAGTGGTTATTTTTCTATAGTAAAGAAATCCTTAAAAATGTCTCCTCTCACTTTTTATCTCATAATTATTTCTTTTCTTTCTTTGTTTTTTTTGGTACTGGGGATTGAACTAAGGGGCATTCTACTTCTAAACGACACCCCTAGCCCTCTTTTATTTTTAAACAGGGTCTCACTGAGTTGCTGAAGGGCTTGCTAGGTTGCTGAGGCAGGCCTCAAACCTGTGATCCTGTTTCAGCCTCCCAAGTACTGGGATTACGGATGTGTGCCACCATGCCCTGCTTCATAAAAATGTATTTAGCTTTATGAAATGTAATATTCTCTACCTTGTCTTAGTTTCTCTCTTTTCTCTCTTTCTGTCTCTCAGAGTGGAAAAATCAAAATAAAACAAACATCACTATGTTATTATAATTTAGGGAACCATTGCCCTATTTTCTTGGCTGTGGTAGAAAAGCGGTCCACCTTCAACCAAGAACATTTCCAAGTATGAAGGAATTTTATATGAACCACAGATAATTTATTTTCAGTTTCTTACTCATAGGAATCCAACCTTTGAAAAGCAGGTAGACTTCCTCAAGATTAGTCAATCATATGGGTTTTTCACTGGTCCATGGCCCGAGATCATATGATAAACTGTGCTTGTGGGTGTGTTCATGTGTTGGTGTTCACATGTGCATACATGCATTTTTCTGTCACTACATGTGTGTCAGTGGGGCGAATGACTGACCTCTTTGAACCTCTATTTTTTTGAAAGATTGTTGTGAGGCTTAAATGAGAATGTATTTTAAATGCCTGGCACTCTTCCTGGTGTAGCTGGCGCTCACGGAGCTGTTTTTGACATTGTGCTTCTTGATCCTTTTTAACATTTTATTTATTGGGTGATGCTTGCCTAGCACTCATAGTGACAAAATGAGGAAAAAGGTAACAGAGTAACGAGACAACCTCATGCAAGGGGAAGTACACATCATCAGTGTGGAATTTTTGCCAGAAATGTTTAACTTACAGCTAATCATGAGGAAATATCAGACAAATCCAGATTGTGGGACATACTGCAAAACAGCTGGCCTGTGATCTTCAAAAATGTCAATGTCTTGAAAGGCACACAAAACAAAATAAAAGGTATGGAGGACTGATCTACATTAAAGGAGACTAAGGAAATAACACAACAAAATGCTACTTGTAATTCTCCATTGGCTCCTGCACTTTAAAAGACAGCTTATTATGAAAGACGCTTTGGGAACAATCCGGGACATTTGAATGGGAGCTGCACATTAGGTATCAGTAACACTGTTAGTTTTCTTGGATGTGATAATGATTCCACTCTTTTAGCCTGACGTGTGAATATTGGTTTACATCAGGGACTGTTTCTGAATGTTGTCTTCAGGAGTGTCACAGAAAAGCCAGATGACATCAAGGGCTGCTTCAGAAGATAGTGTTTTTCTTGGTCACAGCAAGCATTTAATCAGCCTACGAGCCAGGATGTCATTTGTTGGGATATTGTATGTCCCTTTTGTGTCCATTCTAGACATAGTCTTGTCATTCTGTGAGAGTGCAAACGTCTACAGCTGGCACTCTGACCTTGATATTACTAGATGTAGTAATGCAGGTGGAGCATTAGCTATTTCCAAAGTGAAGACAAAAGGGTTGGCATCTATCTTACATTGTGTGTGTGTGTGTGTGTGTGTGTGTGTATTTGTGTGGTACTAGAGATTAAAATCAGGGGCATTCTACTTCTGAGCTATACCCCCAGCCCTATTTTATTTTTTATTTTGAAACAGGATCTCACTAAATTGTGGAGGGGCTCACTAAGTTGCTGAGGCTGGCTGACCTCAAACCTGCAGTCTTCCTGTCTCAGCCTCCTAAGTACTGGGATTGCAAGTGCGCACTACCACACCCAGCTTAAATTTGTTTTTTTGATTCTAGAAATGACATGAGATGAATTAAAATTTGTTGAAGAAATACATGATGAACTACATCGGGAAAGTCCTCTTTAATTCCACCCCACAATGATAATAAACTGTCAGCTGTTAATGTGAACTCTTCAATCATTTCCCCTATACATACACCAATAATATTATAACACATAGTATTTTGCTTGTTCTCTTTTTCTTACTGTACTTTAGGTATTTCCTGATGCATTTGTGTGTTGTTATAGCTTATCTGTTTTAATGGCTTTTGGAAACTGTTGCAGTGAATCTTTGAGTATACATCATTTGGTATGAACTTGTAGAAATATTTCTGTAGGTTACCTTTCTAGGGGTATAAATGCTGAGTCAAAGTACACAAAGTTTCCCTTTAATTGCCCCTGATTTAAATTCTTATCAGCAATGTTTCAGAGTGCCCTTCCTTCCTTCCTTCCTTCCTTCCTTCCTTCCCTCCCTCCCTCCCTCCCTCCCTCCCTCCCTCCCTTCCTTCCTTCCTTCCTTCCTTCCTTCCT
>PVJS01054070.1:0-13087 GCA_004027185.1 Glis glis
AAAAAAAAAAAAAAAAAAAAAAAGAGCACACTGTCTAAGCAGGGCGTGGTGGTGCACACCTATAATCCCAGTACTTGGGAGGCTGAGACAGGAGGATCACATGTTCAAGGACAGACTCAACAAGTAGTGAGATTCTCATTAACCTAGTGAGACTCTGTTTCAAAATAAAAATAAAAAAGGGCTGGGGGTATAGCTCAGAGGTAGAAAGCCATGCCCCTGAGATCAATCCCCAGTAACACATACACACACACACACACACACACACACACACACACACACACACACACATGGGTATGTAAACAGAAGAGGGTAGAAAATTCCTGGGGGTGTTAAAGGCTCAGTAGATATTAGAGACCATGCAATTCATAGTGGTTCATGTAGTAATGTGTCAGGGGATCCCTTGAAGTTCTTTGCAGGAAGTTGAAATCCACATCACCCTACCTGAGGAAGAATTGGTCCAGCCTGCTGCCTCCCTGCCTCCTCCCATCACTAAAAACCTTTCTGGCCCCTGAGCCAGGAAGAAAGAGCTTTGTGTGTGTGTGTGGGGGGGTATGGTACTGGGGATTGAATCCAGGGACATTCTTGTCTGAGCTACACCCCCAGCACTTTTTATCTTGAAAGAGGGTATGTCATCACTAATTTGCTGAGGCTATCCTTGAACCTAGGAGCTGTCTCAGCCTGGCAACAAGTACTGAGGTTATAGGTGTGCACCACCCCACCCGCTTGAGTTGGTTTCTTTTTTAGACTCTTGACCTCCAGTTCTTCATTCCTTCCATCAATAAACTGATAACAGCATGCTAGTTTTCCTCCCCCTCCCCCTTCTCCTCCTCCTCCTCCTCCTCCTTCTTTTTTTGTACTATAGGGGATTGAATCAACCCTTTTAATAATTTTTGTTTTGAAGCCAGGCGTGGTGGAACATGCTTGTAATCCCAGTACTTGGGAGGCTGAGACAGGAGGGTCTTGCTATTTTGCTGAAAATCTCCCTGCATTTCTGGGTCTGTCCTTGAACCTGCTATCATCCTGTCAGCCTTCCAAGTACTGGGATTATGGGTGAGTACCACCACACCCAGCCATTGATCTCTTTGTAGGAATTACTTTAGTTAGATGTTGAACCTCCTTGAATAGTGCTTTAATTTTCTTGTCTTTTTTTTAAAATTTCATCTCCATTTTCTTCTTCTTCTTTTCTTTCTTTTTTTTGGGGGGATGTGGTATTGGGGATTGAACCCATGGGCATTCTACCTCCTACCTATATCCCCAGCCCTATTTTATTTTTATTTTGAAACAGGGTCTTACTAGGTTGATGAGAGTCTCATTACTTGATGAAGGCATCCTCCAATCTGCGATCTTCCTGTCTCAGTCTCCCAAGTGCTGGGATTACAGGTGTATACCACCACGCCTGGCAATATACTCTGATTTCTCTACAGATTCTATAAATCTTTCTCCTTCCTTCCTTCCTTCCTTCCTTCCTTCCTTCCTTCCTTCCTTCCTCCCTCCCTCCCTCCCTCCCTCCCTCATTCTTTCTTTCTTTCTTTCTTTCTTTCTTTCTTTCTTTCTTTCTTTTTGTGGTACTGGGGATTGAAACCAGGGACATTCGACCTCCAGATATACTCTCTGCCCTATTTTTAAATGTTTATTTTGAAAAAGGGTCTCACTAGGTTGATGAGAGTCTTGGTACTTGATAAGGCTGTCCTTGAACCTGCGATCCTCCTGGCTCAGCCTCCCAAATACTGGAGTTAGAGGCATGCACCACCATACCTGGCTCCTCCTTTTTTTTCTTTTTTGTGGTACTGAGGATTGAACCGAGAGGCATTCTACCTCCAAGCTATGCCCCCCCCAGCCTGATTTTATTTCTTATTTGGAAACAGTGTCTTGCTAGGTTGCTAAGAGCCTCACTAAATTGCCAAGGCTGGCTTCAAACCTGCAATCCTCCTGTCTCAGCCTCCCAAGTACTGGGATTACAGGTGTGTGCCACTGTTGGATAATATGGGGTGTCGGGAGCCATTTCTTTGGCTTCAGGCTCATAGATGCAAGTACAGCCTTGAAGTATAAGCTTTGCCAAACAGGACGATTAAGACTTGTTGTTAAGAGTGCTATGCATTTCTATAGCTGAAGGTTATCTGAGGAGAGACTTGACCGGTCTCCCATCCAGGAGTGAGAGGGACCCTCACCCACCTAGGGGCACATGACTCCCAGGTGCAGGTGATCCTCACCCACCCAAGGGCACATGACTCCCAGGTGCAGGTGGAGGAGGGAGGTGGTCTGGAGAGATGAGGTTAACAGAAAGGGGTGTTGACATTGTATGGTGGAGGGGACTTTGGATCTATTTCTGGTGCTCTAAGAGGATATATAAAGACTGGGCTGAATAAAGTCGAGGCTGCTGCAGTATGGAACTGAGAGCCCTCCCAGAAAATTATCTTTTGTCTCTCTCTCTTTATTTTTCTTAATCCTCACTCCCCGTTTCAGGAACCATTTGAACCTTTCAGCTCTGCCGGCGGGTTCTGGCAATGGGGATAAGGAGGGCACAGCTCGATAGCAGGAACGGATTTTATTCCGAGATAAAACCTGGGAGGAGGCAACTGATTGGGGAAAGAGCCCACAAGAGTCAGAAGTCTGCTTCCTTATAGACTAGGGGCTTTTTATGGGGCATTAGGAGGGAGGGAGAGCAGAACCAGTCATGTAGTCCTCCGATTGGTGGTTTTAATCGCAGGTCAGGACAGGTAGATTTATGGAACTGGGGGCAGGGGGATGGTTAGGAGCCTTTTCCTGCCACTGCTGCAGTTCTTTTGTTTTCAACCTCCTCCGGCCAGGCCTCACAGTCAGACCTCACAGTGCCCACTGCCACCACACCTGAACTGGCTCCCTTCCTTTATTTTTTTATGCTTGCTGGGGATTGAACCCAGGGGTGTTCTAGCTCTGAACTACACCTCCAGCCCTATTTTTTCTTTCTTTTTTTTTTTTTTTGCGGTACTGGGGATTGAACCCAGGGGCATTCTACCTCCAAGCTACACCCCCAGCCCTATTTTTTTATTCTTTATTTTGAAACAGGGTCTCACTAAGTTGCGGAGGGCCTCACTAAGTAGCTGAGGCTGGCTGGGAACCCAGATCCTCCTGTCTCAGCCTCCCAAGTACTGGGATCATAAGCGTGCACCATCATGCCCAGCTTATTTCATTTTTAAAGTTCTCACTAAATTGTGGAGGGGCTCACTAAATTGCTGAGGCTGGTCTTTTTTTTTTTTTTTTGCGGTACCGGGGATTGAACGCAGGGGCGTTCTACCTCTGCACTATGCCTCCGGCCCTATTTTTTTTATACTTTATTTTGAGACCGGGTCTCATGAAGTTCCAGAGGGCCTCACTAAGTAGAGAGAGAGAGAGAGAGACAGGGAGAGAGAGAGAGCGTGTGCGCGAGCTGAGGCTGGCCGCGAACCCAGATCCTCCGGTCTCCGCCTCCCAAAGTACTGGGATTACAAGCGTGCGCCACCACGCCCGGCTCTGAGGCTGGTCTTGAACCTTCAATCCTCCTGTCTCAGGTTCCCAAATACTGGGATTACAGGCACCACTGAAGCAAGACAGAGGACCTGGGAACAGGAAGGAAAAAGGCCAACTGCATAACCTTCTGTGAGGTTGGGGGAGGTAAACAGGAACTGGTGGGCTCCAGGAAATCACCACCAGCCCACAAGATAAATTCAAATTAAGGATCAAAATTGTGCAAGTACCGCAAAAAAAAAAAAAATTGTGCAAAAGTCATTGGTTCCCCAAAACCCAATTCTGACCAATCCTTAAAAAAAAAAAAAAGACGGAAAACCTCAGTAAGGGTTAAAAGCCCCTTCCCAAGAGCTTAGGCGGTCACTGTCTTTCTGGGACCCCCCTCTTTTTTTTGGGGGGGAGCTGCTTTGTCTTCTATCATTCCCTGACTTAAAATAAACTTTTATGTTTCTAATCCCTTCGTTAGTCCTTGGACTTCATTTGTTGAAATCCATTGGACAAGAAACCTATAAGAAGAAACACCACTGTTTCACCACCACGCCCGGCTTGTTCTCTGATCTCTAAGTCCCTCTCTCCCTTCCTCCTTCCCTCCTTTTTTTTTTCCTTTTTTGGTGGTACTGGGGATTGAACCCAGGGACATTCTATCTCCGAGCTACACCCCCCAGACCAGTTTTATTCTTTTATTTTGAAATAGGGTCTCACTAAATTGCTGAGGTTGTCCTTGAACCTGCGATCCTCCTGTCTCAGCCTCCCAAGTACTGGGATTATAAGCGTGCACCACCATGCCCGGCTTCCTCCTTCCCTCCTGTTTACCTTCCATCATTCTTTTCTCCCCTTTTTTTCTTCCCTCCTTCCTCTCTCTTTTCTTCCTTCTCTCCTTCTCCCTCCATTTCTTTCTTAGAGGCTTTGAGTCTTATTGTGTCAAATCTGATCTTCCTAAGTATATTAGTTTACTTTTTGAAACTTTGGTGTACTGCCTGTATAGTTTCTGTTTTCTCCGAGTTCTTTTTCCTCCTTGGGTTTATTTGCTTTGGTCTCTGTCTTTACTGTTGGAAGCTCTCCTCAAAGGTCGGCATTCCTGGATGTTCAGGTTTGTAACTCAATCACTGCAAATCTGATTGGAAGCTCTGTGTGAGTGGGCAGGTCTTGCCAGTGTGTGGACTTATTTTTAGATTGAGGTGGTAGTTAGCCAGCTTTTGTGTGGGGGTGAGGGTGTGGTCCCCAAATGTCAGCATGTGTAGGTATTTTCTATGTAGCAATTTAATTTTTCTGGAGAGCAAGTCTCTAATCTGCCTGGGGTGTCTGGGCCTGGCTCCAGCACTGTAGGGAAAGGCAAAGGAAGGGACTGAGGAAGCCTGTAGTTCAGTATGTAGACTTGGGCTGAATCCAAGGCCTGCGGACTTCCTGCACAGCTCAGAAAGTGCCTCATCTTGCTTCCTCCCCAGATAATGGACTTATGGGAGTAATGGAGGCTTGTTGCCTGACTGTTGTTGTCCTTCCCTCCCTCCCTCCTTACCTTACTCCCTCCCTTCCTTCCCTCCTTCCTTTCCTTCTTTCCTTCCTTTTATAGGGCTGCTTTTTCAGTCTTCAGACCCCCCTGGCTGTTTCTAGTTCCCCATCTTAACCCCGCCTTCTGTTACAAATATTGATTGACAAATATTGATTGACTACCATTTGATTGACTATTATTGCTTATTGTATGAAATACACATAAGGATGACTGTGCCTACATATAAAATTGCTGATGTGTGACTTAGTTAGAATAGGGCCCAAGGGATATCTCACATGACTGATCACAAGAAGACGTCACTGCAAGATCTGCAGAAAGGGGTGTAGCTGGGCTGAGCACACCTTATCAGAGGGTTGCAGAAGAACCCAGGCTCAAGAAGAATATAAAAACCCCAGCTGAAGCTCAGAGAATGAGGCACTCTCCAACTCACGGGGACCCTATGCCCATCCAGATGGCCTCCCCTCGTGTGAACAATACTCTGCACCCCCGCAGTGTACGAATCTGAGGACCCCAATCGTGACTAAACCCTCTGTCTGTCCTGACTGGACGAGGCTGAACACTGACTCAGCCAGCTCCACTGATAGCTGTTGGGCAATTCCTCGTTCTTGGTCCCAGGATGACAGAGGCGGACAGACCTAAGCCTGGACACCCCATCCCCACTCCACAAAGAAACCTGGGGACACCCTGCGGCTGGAAGTGGACCCACTGGACGGACTGCTGGAAGGAAGGGTGGGAACCCCCAAAGGCCCATAGTTAAGAGTTTGTTGCAATGCAATAAATGGCTCCAGCCGGAACCTAAGTATCAAGTCTGTCATATGTCACACCTTAGGTGGGATTCCTAGGAATTCTCACTCATTACACCTTCCAGGGCCTCACGCTTCCTTCAGATCAGAGCCTTCCTGGGACCCCCGGTCTTGCTTCTCCTGGGTAGTCTCCAACAAAGCTTGGCTTTCCTCTGCTCTGTTAATTTAGTTACTGATCCCCCATCTGTTTTTCTTTTTACATGTTATAAGTTTGAGGGGTACAGATGTTTCCTAATTTTATGAAAGATGGGTTTGTTTTTCCGTTTATTATTCTGGTTTTGTTTTGGGGAGATTTTCTCTCTCTCTGTATTGGGGATGGAACCCAAAGGCATTCTACCTCTGAGCTACACCCCCAGCCCTATTTTATTCTTTTTATTTTGAAATAGTCTCACTAAGTTGCAGAGGGCCTCACTAAGTAGCTGAGGCTGGCCGAACCTGCAATCTTCCTGACTCAGCCTCCCAAGTACTGGGATTAAAAGGGTGTGCCACCATGCCCGGCATTGGGGAGATTTTCAAAAGAAAAGGATAAACTGGGTGTGGTGGCACACACTTGTAATCCCAGTTCCTGGGAGGCTGAGACTGGAGGATCCGGGTTCCCGGCCAGCCTCAGCTACTTAGTGAGGCCCTCTGCAACTTAGTGAGACTCTGTTTCAAAAATAAAGAATAAAAAAAAATAGTTCTGGGGATGTAGCTCAGAAGTAGAATGCCCCTGGGTTCAATCCCCAGTACCGCCAAAAAAAAAAAAAAAAAAAAGGCTAGAAAGGTTAATGTACATCCATTTTTCTTTTCTTTTTTCTGTGGTACTAGGGATTGAATCCTGGGGCATTCTACTTCTGAGCTACACCCCAGCCCTATTTTATTTTTTATATTGAAACAGGGTTTCAAAACTGGGCATGGTGAGCTGGGTGTGGTGGTGCACGCTTGTAATCCCAGTACTTTGGGAGGCGGAGACTGGAGGATCCCTGGTTCGCGGCCAGCCTCAGCTTTCTCTCTCTCTCTCTTTCTCTCTCATTACTTAATGAGGCCCTCCACAACTTTGTGAGACCTGGTTTCAAAATAAAGTATAAAATAATAGGGCCAGGGGAGTAGTGCGGAGGTAGAACGCCCCTGGGTTCAATCCCCGATACTGCAAAAAAAAAAAAAAACCAAACAAACAAAAAAATCTGGGCATGGTGGCGCATTCATATAATCCTAGTACTTTGGAGGCTCAGACAGGAGAATCGCAGGTTCACGGCCAGCATCAGCAACTTAGGCCCTCTACAATTTAGTGAGACCCTGTTTCAAAATAAAAAATAAAATAGGGATGGGGGTGTAACTCAGAGAGAATGCCTCCTGGGTTCAATTCCCAGTACCAAAAAAAAAAAAAGAAAAAAGAAAGAAAGAAAGAAAGAAACAGGGTCTCACTAACTTGCTGAGAGCCTGGCTAATGTTCATCCATCTAATCCTGAAAATTGTGAAGGTAACATTCTAGCATGTCTTGATCATCACTACCCAAACTTACTTATGTTATTTTTTTTGTGGTACTGGCGACTGAACCCAGGGGCATTGTACTTCTGAGCCACACACCCCCCAGTCCTTTTTAATTATTTATTTTTCTTTGGAAACAGGGTCTCACTAAATTCCAGAGGGCCTCACTAAGAGGCTGAGGCTGGCCATGAACCTGTGAGCTTCCTGTCCCAGCCTCCTAAGTATGGGGATTACAAACGTGCGCCACCACACCCGGCCTACCCAAACTCATTTTTAAAAACATAATAAGCTAGGTGTGGTGCAATCCCAGTATTTGGGAGGAGGCTGAGATAAGAGGATCGCAAGTTTGAAGACAGCCTCAGCAACTTAGTGAGACTCTCAGCAACCTAGTGAGACCCTGTTTCAAAACAAACAATATAGCCGGGCGTGGTGGCACACGCTTGTAATCCCAGTACTTTGGGAGGCGGAGACCGGAGGATCCGGGTTCGCGGCCAGCCTCAGCTCTCTCTCTCTCTCCCTGTCTCTCTCTCTCTCTCTTTCTCTACTTAGTGAGGCCCTCCGCAACTTCGTGAGACCTGGTCTCAAAATAAAGTATAAAAAATAGGGCTGGGGGCACAGCGCGGAGGTAGAACGCCCCTGCATTCAATCCCCGGTACCGAAAAAAAAAACAATATAAAAAGGCCTGGGGGTGTAGCTTGGAGGTAAAATGCCTCTGGGTTTAATCCCAGGTACCACACACACAAATATATATATATACATACACATACACACATGTGTGTTCTGAAAGCAGTTCTGTCAGCCTGTACTCCGTTTGGTGGCAGTTCCAAGCAGTGCTGTGCCTAGCCATATTGGAGCCTAAGGTAAGAGAAAAATTAGTAATGCTGATCTTATCCTTAAAATTTTGGTATTTTATTTTTTACTTTTATTTGCATTTATTTTATGCTGAATTTATTCCCGTGCCATAAGTTTTTGCTTCTTCAGTTTCTTCTGGGATATCTTTTTCTTCTGTGCAACCTCCTCTTCTGGTTTAGGAACAGTCTACTTCTTCTCAGTGAGGATCATCTCAATGTGGCAGGGGGAGCTCATGTACGGGTTAATCCAACCATGAGCTCTGTAGGTGCGGCGGCGCATCTTGGGGGCTTTGTTCACCTGGATATGTTCGATGACCAAAGAATCGACATCTAAACCCTTAAGCTCAGCATTGCTTTCTGCATTTTTAAGCATGTGTAGCAAAAATTCAGCACTCTTTTTGGGCCACCGACCCTGCGTCCAGCCCCACTGTTTGGCCTGGGCACCCCTACCAACTCCACCATTGTAATGCCGGAATGGCACACACTGCTTCTTTAAAGTGACATCCTTCAGATACTTAGTGGCTTTTCAGATATGCATACCCTTGATGGCCTGGGCAGTTTCACGGGTATTCTTAAAATGAACACGTAGATTTGAACCTCTTGATTTGCATGATTTTGTGGGGTTTTCTGGGTCAAGAGAGTACCAAACCATTTTCACAGATCACCTCAGGCCGCTTACAGGAAGAGGAAGCAAAATTTTGGTATTTTAGCCAGGCGTGGTGGCACACGCTTGTAATCCCAGTAGTTGGGAGGCCGAGACAGGAGGATCGCACATTTGCAGCCAGCCTCAGGACCTTAGTGAGACCCTGTTTCAAAATAAAATAATAATATAGGTCTGAGGGTGTAGCTGAGAGGTAGAATGCCCTGGGTTCTATCCGCAGTATCACATACACACACAAAAATTGGCATTTTGTTTATTATGGATCTTTTGCACTAATTCTGATTTTTAAAAATATTGCATTAAATGCAATTTATCTTAATTATTAACTATTATCTTTTGTGCACACCTTACACTTTGCACCTCAGTTGAATGACTTACTTGCTTCACCCTCATCCTGGCCCTCGGAGATATAATTTTCCTCATCAGTTAACCATGCCCACCCCACAAGCTACTGCAAGTAAAGATGCTGTACACGTAGGCAGCTTGCTTGTAATACAAACTCTCAGCTTCAAAACAAATCCCTCAGTCAACCTTCCAATCAATGTGTCTTCCTAAGACCCTCTACATGGCTATTCCTCTCCTCTGTTCACAGCCAGAGTTGATCTCTCCTAGGAAATAAAAGACTGGGTCAAAGTGAGTTTCTACCTATGTAGCTGAGATGCCAGATCTTTGTTCAAGAAATAGAAGCTGAGCATGGTGGTACAAGCCTATAATCCCAGTCCTTGGGAGGCTGAGACAGGAGGATCACAGGTTTGAGGCCAGACTCAGCAACTTAGTGAGGCCCTCATTGGGTGAGGGGATGCATGTTGTTTCTCAGTGTCTGTAACCCTTTAGGTCCCAGTGTCTCCATTTATCTTATCTTTGTTGCTATGCCAACAGCCTGCCTGATGCAGCAATACTTGGCAGTACATGAATCATCTGCCCCTGACTGGGTCATTCCCCCCTCTTTTATTAACTTGCATATATCCGTAGGCAAGAAATAAGGGGTTGAGATCGATCCAACTACTTCCTGCTGGATGGGGACAGAGTGGAGCCCCAGCCTTAGGGGTGTATGCAAGCAACGTGTGACATGGAGGAATGTCCCAGGTCCCTGTGACCATCCGAGGGACTCTGGTGGATGTTCATTCGTGGTTTCATCTGGAGCACTATCTGGAGTTTGATGGCTTCAATTCTGTTGGAGACAAACTTGACCATATGATTTAGTAAACATGGGCCAAATATGAGTATGAATAGAATGGCCACTAGAGGTTCCAAAAGAGGTAGGCTTACTAGAACCTCACTGTAAACATTTTAACTAATTTTTAAATATAACCATCTTTATCACACATGCAATATTCTTTTCATAAGCTTCATCCTCCACAAACATTCTGCAATGTACTCAAACCTTCTGCGACTTGCTTTTAACCTTCTGATTTTACCCTAGTCTTTCCTTTCCCATTTGGGACAAACTTAGGATAATTTTAGGATAAACTTTATCATACAAAATCCTTTTTCATATTTAAAACATTCTCTTTTCTTTTTATTCTTCCTTACCCAAACTTCCTATACTCATGTACCTTCTTTACATCTTTCTCTCATTCCTACATACTGATTCCTTTCTGCCTTTTCTTTTCTTTTTTTATGCGGTACTGGGGATTGAACCCAGAGGCATTTTACATCTGAGCTACACCCCCAGTCCTATTTTTTAGTCTTTATTTTGAAACAGGGTCTCACTGAGTTTTGGAGGGCCTCACTAAGTAGCTGAAGCTGGCCAGGAACCTGCGATCCTCCTGTCTCTGCCTCCCAAGTATTGGGATTACAAGTGTGTGCCACCATGCCCGGCTCATAATTCCGTTCTTTTTTTTTTTTTTTTTTGCTGCAATCGCACGAGGTTTTATTGAACCAGTATACTGGGGCCGAGCTCGTATCTCACACAGGAGAGGAGGTCGACCCTCAGCACATAATTCCGTTCTTGACTTTACATTTTGAAACAATTTTATAAACTTTTTAACAAAATAAGAAACAAATTAAAATAATCTACCCAAGTTTTACAGTGGCCTGGACTTTATTTATTTTGCAGAACTGGGGATTGAACCCACGGGCATTCTACCTCTGAGCTACACCCCCAGCCCTATTTTTTATTCTTTATTTTGAAACAGGGTCTCACTAAGTAGCTGAGGCTGGCTGTGAACCTGCGATCCTCCTGTCTCAGCCTCCCAAGTACTGTGATTACAAGCATGTGCCACCCCTTTTCAGATGTTTAATTTTAGCTAGGACTGACTAAAATAACAAACCTCCAAACAACCTTGAATAGCAAAATTATCTTTATACAAGCAGGATAGCAAAAGAGGGAAAAAGAGCACGTTAGGTATTTTTTTTTCTCCTTTTTGGGGCTTTTCTGGAGGGATGAAATGGTCCTGTAAATACTAATTGTGGGGCCGGGCGTGGTGGCACACGCTTGTTATCCCAGTACCTTGGGAGGCGGAGACCGGAGGATCCAGGTTCGCGGCCAGCCTTAGCTCTCTCGCTCTCTCTCTCCCTGTCTCTCTCTCTCTCTCTCTCTCTCTCTCTCTGTCTCTCTCTCTTTCTCCTTAGTGAGGCCCTCCACAACTTCGTGAGACCCAGTTTCAAAATAAAGTATAAAAAATAGGGCCGGGGGCGTAGCGTGGAGGTAGAACGCCCCTGCGTTCAATCTCCGGTACCGCAAAAAAAAAAAAAAAAAAATTGTGGCTGGCCTCCTGGGCTCCTGATAAACCTGCTCCCTCTCCAAGGATGTTAGGGTTTGGTCTAGGAGCAGCTGTATGTCTCTCCAAGTGAGGTTGTATAAGGATGTCAGTAATTCAAAGACTGTATGTCATCACAGATCAGGGTTGGTCGTGTAACTACCTAGGTCTTTTCTGATCTTAAGTTCGACCCATGAGAATGGTTTGTGGGTAATCTGGGGGCCATAGTCTCCTCCTCCTACTACAACAAGAGGACACATTCCCATGGATGACAGGAGAGGCTCCTTAGATGCCATGGCTCTTACAGCGTTGTTACCTTGTTTTGCTGGGGTCGATAGCTGGGATCCCATCTATGAAAGAGAGGGTGTACTTGTGCCTTGTCTGTGCCTGTTGTCCCCCTCTCTTTGTCTGGGTGGGGTCCCATATATTTTCCAGATATTGTTGGTGTCTCCAATTGCCAAAACACTGAGTATTCCAAAATACTCAGTGACAGCCACGGACAGATGGTGGCTATTAGAGCCAAGCTTTCGAGCTGGAAGCCATTCCTTCCTATTGTAACCCCTCCTCCTTTTCTTTCTCAGGATTACTTTCACTTCTGTCTGGCAGGGCCAAAGATCCAGGGTCCCTAACCAGGTGATGATGGCCATCCAGGGATGGTCTTTTCCCAGTTCAAGTTCCCATAGAGCTTTTAAAAGAGTGTCCCATTTTTGATGGGGGCAAAATTATGGGCACTCATTGGGGAGCCTCACAAGACAAGGATGGGTTTCTATGGAGCCTCAATATAAGCTGTGGCGCTGGCTTCATCCCGCTTGCGTGGCCATAGGTGGCGAGAGCCATTACCTGGTAGGGCATGAGGCTCTGGGTCAACTACCTATGGCTACTGAGCCTAAGCAAGCTCGGGAGAGGTCCAGAATCCCTCCTGTCTGCCCTGTTCTAGTTATAGGGATGATCCTCCCCTGGAGATGCAGCCATAGCTATGCTGTGGTGGGGGTGTGGGGTGTGGGGTGGTGGTGGTGGTGTCTCCACAGTCACGAAGAGCCTCGTGGTGTCAGATCCCCAGTCATCCCCGAGGTTTCGATCCTGCTTGGGGAGGCTTACTGACCTTGCAAGATGCAGTGGTGTCAGACCACTGTTGAGAAGCCCTGGTAGAGTCCCACGTGTGGGTGCCCAAACTGTTAGGCGTTAAGGTGTGGGATTCACCGTGGGCCCTTTTCTTAGCTCAGTATAGAAATAAAGAGCCAGAAAGCCTGGTGGTACTGCTAAAGTAGCATTTATTACAAAGAGAAAGGAAAGCGCCACACCGGAGAGGAGGAGGCGGAGAGCTGGGAAGGAGACACTGCTGCCCCCTGCCAGGACCACGGGCCTTATATTTAGGTCTTGCTTTTTTATCTTCACAAAGACAGGTCTAGTCTGATGTGATAGTTAATCTAAGTTGTCAACTTGACCTGATCATGACACACCCAAGATTATGTGATTTTGGGTGTGTAACAGCAGATTAAAGAGAAAGCCCTGCCCTGAATGTAGGCAGCAGAATTCTGATAGGTGCGGACTTAGATAAAAAGGGAGAAGCGACTCGTGTGCGCGACTCGTTCCGAGGAAAGCAGATCTGC
>PVJS01054071.1:0-13087 GCA_004027185.1 Glis glis
ACTTAGTGTCTTACTCAACCTTTTTTTTTTTTTTTCGGTACTGGAGATTGAACCCAGGGGCATTCTACCTTGGATCTACACCCCCAGCCCTTTTTTTTATTCTTTATTTTGAAACAGGGTCTCACTAAGTTGCAGAGGGCCTCACTAAGTAGCTGAGGCTGGCCAAAAACCCGGATCCTCCTGTCTCAGCCTCCCAAGTACTGGGATTACAAGAGTGTGCCACCACACCTGGCTTACTCAATCTTCTTAAAGAACATATACCATCGATTCCACCAAGGCCAAACATCTAACCTCATATCTTATAGTTTTATCAGTTTAAGAACAAAAAACAGAAGTCCCCCCCCCCTTCAGTATAATGAAGGGTTTTGTTTCCAGGGCTGGCTAGATTTTGATCCATCTCCAAACTCATATTACCATCATGCTGAAATCAAGACTACACCACGCCAAGCCCTAGATCTTTTTTTTTCCTAGAAGAAACTATAAGACATTGGATAGCATGATGAAAATCCTAATGACACTCACTCTTCAACCTTTCATCCTCAATATTCTAATTCTGCACCATAAATAAGATACTCTGTGTATGTCATGGATGTCTGTGGGACCCAGTATCTGTTTTGACCTGGAAAGAACTGTAAAAATAGAATATCATTCACGCCCCATCAGAAACACTACCTGGACTGGCAAAGGACCATCTAACTAGGAGCAGGTGAAACCACAGAAAATAAACAACATTCGGCCTCTCTGTGCTTGAACCTAATACATTTCCAGGTTGGCCTTCTCTGTGACATCGAGCCCCACGCATCTACGAATGCCATAGAGACACCCTGAGGATGAGCAAGGAAAGATATGAGAAGCCGTAATGTTTTGAAAAGGGGCTCTTGCCACTTTGTGACGGGGCAACACTCGCTCCCATCCTCACCGCATCTTCAATAGTACACCAGGTTTGCTCATGAAGGGACTCTGACACCTTTTATTCTTAACAAGTGCAGTGTCTGGTCCGGGCAAGGAATTTCCATGCATTTTAAAATAACAGTTTATTTTTCTACTTTCTGAATCCAAAATATGGTTTGCAGATCTTAAGGAAGAGATGTCACATTACTGGCATGGGGTACATCTGTCCACCACTTTCCATTTTGCCCAGGACAGAGCCACATTAAGAAAGTTGCTTCTGCTACGGTTTTCTGGGAAGTTGGAGACTAGGAGACTGTTTGTGGAACATGGAAAAAAATCACAAACATGGATTATTCTTTTCTGGATTCAGAGCTCAACCAAATCCTCATTTCTCTAATTTGGTTTTTACCATATTAGATTTGGGATCCCAGGTAAATTGAACCGTTCATGTTGTTGATTTGTGAGTTGTTGTAATGGTTTATTTAGTTGCCCATTTCAAGCAAAATTCAATGCTTATGAATTTGCTTCCTAAGACGGTTTCTAGAAAGGACACATGATTTGATTTAGCAAGTACTGCATTTTCAAATTATCTGCTTTAAAATTCTTCTGAATAGACCGGGCGTGGTGGCGCACGCTTGTAATCCTAGTACTTGGGAGGCTGAGACCAGAGGATCCGGGTTCACGGTCAGCCTCAGCTACTTAGTGAGGCCCTCCACAACTTTGTGAGACCCGGTTTCAAAATAAAGGATAAAAAAAATAGGGCCGGGGGTGTAGCTCGGAGGTAGAATGCCCCTGGGTTCAATTCCCGGTACCACAAAAAAAAAATTCTTCTGAATACCCACCACACCCAGGTGTGGTGGTGCATGCTTGTAATCCCAGTACTTAGGAGGTTGAGACAGGAGAATCACAGGTTCAAAGCCAACCTCAGCAACTTAGTGAGTCTCTCAGCAACTTAATGAGACCCTGTTTCCAAATAAAAAATAAAATAGGGTTGGGGGTGTAGCCCAGAGGTAGAAGGCCCCTGGGTTCAATCCCCAGTACCATAAAATAAATCAATAAATAAAATAAAAAATAAAATTCTTCTGATTTATTAGGTTAAGTGGGCTCCCCCTGGCAGCCTCACTCATCGGTGGCCCAAGAGTAGGAGGTTCTGACACCTACAGGTAGCCAAGGTGTGTCCTGGAAGGTGACTCCAAGGGCATCTATGGAAATGGAAAACAGTTGGAAAAACAGATTTCTGAGTGGAGCCACAGAAAAGAACTCACAGCTGCTCCGCATTCATAAGCTTTTGGTTTCATATAACTTGACAAGCTAACACCTTAATCATGAGTGTTCCTCCTTCATCCTATAGCACGTCTGGAACTGTCCTAGAAGTTTTGAAGGGATGTTTATGACTAATACACATAAGGATACTGGCTACCACAATGGAGGAGACAAAGATTGCAATCATTAGGTAGACTTGAGCAAGTAAAACGGTCAGAGGGCTGGGTGTGGTGGTGCACACTTATAATCCCAGTACCTGGGAGGCTGAGACAGGAGGATCCCAGTTCGCAGCCAGCCTCAGCTACTTAGTGAGGCCCTCGGCAACTTAGTGAGACCCTGTTTCAAAATAAAGAAAAATAGGGCTGGGGGAGAGGCTTGGAGGTAGAATACCCCTGGGTTCAATCCCCAGTACCGCAATAAATAAATAAATAAATAAAATAAAACAGAGGGATGAAAGGCCAACATACAAAGTTTTCTTAAAAAAAAACAACAAAAGAAAAGTCTTGGGCCTCTTCAAGGTGGACAAAAGGGCTCCACAGGAAATCAGTGCATAAAGTATGTGATCGTTTTCTCATTTTAAAAATCACGGTAAAGTATACATAATATAACATTCACCATTTGCAATCATCACCACAGCTCATCTCTAGAACTTTTTCACCTTGCAGCATTGAAACTGCATCATGAAACACTCATAACACTCATTCCCCTTATCTCCTCCCCCGGCACCTGCCATCCATCATCTACTTTCTGTCTCTATGAATTTGATTACTAAGTAACACACACACACACACACACACACACACACACACACACACGCATGCACACGCACGCGTGCACACACACACACACAGAGGAATGAAATCACACAGTATCTATCTGTAACTGGCTTATTTCACTTGGCACAGTATCTTCACACATGCTGTGTTGTAGCATGTGTCAATATAAGATCATTGGTCACCAAAATCCTAGAATTCCAGAATTATGTGCCAATTTCAAAGGGCTAAGAAATTAGTTTTAAGAAAAATAAAAAGAATTTGTGCTTTACAAAGGGATAATAAATGTTCAACAATCTCTACCCCCAAAAGATCATAAAAGGCCAAAGAGATAGTGTTTTCAATAAAATTGGATGAATTCCTAGGAAATAGATACATAAGAGGCTATTTACTAGGAGGGAATTTCAAATGCCAATCCACCCTCTTTTGAAGCAGAGATGGTAAACAGCTAATTAGTGCCCTCTCTGCAACACTCATCTCACCCGAGAGCTGCCTGATGGCGGGGTGTGGTTCCATACCTGGCTGGTACCCCGCCAATCATTTCCACACCTGCTGGGCCTGAGACTGCTGATGCGTCTGAGGCGGGAGCACACCACATCAAAGGCTCGCTTCACTGGCAGATCTGCGGGCCGAGGCCAGACACCAAGCAGCACCAGCCCCAGGAGCCTGGCCTGGAGGGTCCACGCCAGGTCAGGGGTAGATGTCAGGATGGCCTGGTGGTTCCGTCTCGACCAGCCTGGTTAGGCCTATAGAAGACCATGAAATCACTCCGTGGTCTTCCTTAGGGCCTGGCTATGTCTCAATCTGCATCAGAGTAGCAAAGGCTTTTAGTCTACAGCATCCTGAGAAAACACTGAGTTTCCTGAGCTGGACTCGGAAGGGGTCAGGCCGCAGGGGCAGGGAGTGGGCATTTTCTCCTGTGTAGCCCAAATTGGAACGACAATTATGGAAGGATCCCTTCCGTCCGCCAGGTGCTCATGAACCTGGCAGGAGCATCGTGCCATGCATGAATGGCGATTACCCTCCTCTTCCTTTCTCAGTAACAGCGCCCAGAGCAGAATGTTCTCAACACTTCAAGGCAGAACACAAGAAGACTCCTAGATGGGACACCTGCTCGACCCACTCATCCCTACCTTGGCATGCTCTGTTCCCATTGAGGTTCTGCTTAGGAACAGCAGAGTCTGTTTTAAGAGCTTCAAGGTCAGGGGGCCTTGAGCTGAGTGGTGGCCAGATGCCCTGGAGTGACTGGGCTCCAGAGACTTTGCTTCCTGAGGATGGTACCTGCCCACGCTTGGTGGCAGACAGCCTGTCTCAGCGGCCACTCGGCTCCCTAGCACAGGAGGTCTTTGCCCCATTGGAGTTCTTATTTTATATAATGCCTCAGACATTAGCAATAAGAAGCCCCCTTCCCAAACAACTATCAGGGGCTGGTCAAAGGGGGAAAAAAGAAGAGCCCATCCGACAGTGGCCGAGAGGATGAACTAGGAAACACAGAAGCAGGAGCGGAAGCAGACCTGGCCGAAGACTGGACCCTGCAGGAAGAAGGGAGGAAGCGCAGGACTGAGGTGGGTTTCTCTCCTCCTGCCTTCTCTAAGGACCCCCACTTGCTTCCTCAAGGTACCCTGGCTTGGCTTATTCTCTAGGTGAAGGGGGATGTGGCCATCACTAAAGAAAGACTGCATGAGAGAAGCAGGAAGGCTACCTCAAGGATTACAACGATGAAATCCCGCCTTCCACGGCACAGCACCCACAGCACCTCCACACAGTGGGCGCGCATTCTGCACGCAAGGGGGATGTGAATAGAAGCATGCGCTATTTTAGACACCAACTGTGATCTTTTTGTAATAGACACCACATTTCTCCCTTCCTCCTTTAAGTCCAAGACAAGAGGGATAGAAAAGGGGAAGAAACGCTCTTGCATCATCCACCAGATCTGACCAGGAGTCAAGGTCACGCTCACAGTGGAGCAGGCGAGGAAGCCATGGCAGAGCAGAGCCACTGTGCCGGCTGGTGGCAGTGACCTGTCTCCCCTGCCTGTGTCTTGGTTCCCCTGAAGTCCCGTGTAACCCAAAGCCTATTTTTTAAAATAGCAATGCTGAGGCAACTCTGAATCTCGTGTTCCTCTCCCATAGGCCATTCTTTCTCTGCGCAATAAGCAAACGGGCTTGCTTGTTTTCAAAAGGCACAATTATGTTCCACTTGCCGGGTTTCTCTGACCTTACTTTTGACCTAAGGTGTTTCTAGAGACATGCAGTATTTCAGTACTTTCACCACATTTTTTGGCTACCAGTTCAAAGAAGCAGTCAAACTTCTATTCAGAAGTCTTCCGTGTAAAGACATTGAGGCATTACTGCTATTGCTATCTAAATTGCAGTCTTCTGGCGCTTCAGACTTTGCTAAGCTTTCACTGTGGCTGTTTTGTTCCATTAGAGCAGCTTAGCTACAACTCAGAGATCTGGAAAAATGGGGGAGATCAAAGGTAGCCTTACCTTTTCTCTATTTCCAATTGTAGAGGCCAGTGGCTGTTCAGAGCCAAGCCCCGTCCATATTTCTAATGCTCTCCTGCACGGTGGCAGCGGGGAAGCTTGCAGATTCCAGATGTTTGTTGGCACATTCCTCAGACTTTAAGGATTTTTCCTGTTTGTTTTGAGTCTGAGAGTTATTTCTGCCTTTTATGTTTTCCCCACTTTTCTTTGTGCACAACAAGCTTTGGCCTCAGAGAACTCTGAAGTTTCTGGGAGCGTCTCCAGGGAAGGTTGGAGCCATAGGGTGGGTATCAATTTTCTACTTAAAAATGTTTCCCTGGGGAGGGGGAGAAATTACTTACCAACCTATCATATTATCAACTTCTTCCTGCAGTGCTATTCCTGTTTACCTAAGCATGCAAGGAAAAAAGAAAGAAAGCCTTTTCTCTACAATTGGACTTTCAAAGAAGACTTTAATATGATACCCAACCATTTAACATCCAGATTAATGGTGTTGATAGGAACATGCTTTCCAGTAACATGCTTTCCATTTTGTTATTTTGGCAAAGAACAAAAATGGGTATTGTTTTACCTCTTTAATTAGGAAATGTGCTAAGAGTTTAGTCTGCATGAATGAATATGTCTAGAAATGTCTTTCTTCCATCTATCTGGTGGCTAAAACCATTGTACAGAGTGAGGCTTGAAGGCATTGCTGTTGGCAGAAGAAAATCTAGTGTTTTCTCCTTTTTTACTGGCATAGTAATGTGTTTTTACTGGCATAGTAATAGGTTTTTAAACCTATCTGGTTTCATTAAGGGCAAGAAAAGCCAGGCATGGTGGTGCACACCAGTAATCCCAGGACTTGGGAAGCTGAAACAAGAGGATTGCAAGTTCACAGCCAGTCTCAGCAACTTAGTGAGGCTCTCCACAACTTAATGAGACCATGTTTCAAAATAAAACAGGGCTGGGGGTGTAGCTCAGAGGTAAAATGCCCCTGGGTTCAATCCCCAGTGCCTCACACACATATACACAAAAAAAGAAAGAAAGAAAGGACAAGAAGACAGTATAATGTAAACAAAATGGTCTGTGTGTGTTTAGAGGTGTATGACCAGGAAGCACCATCTTGGGAGTTTCTTGTAAGACCTTGGTGCCTCCTGCCCTCACCATACGCTTGCAGTGTCTTCTGAGCCCCCTCCACGAGGACTTGGGCTGAAGTTACTCTGGGTCCCGTCCCGGGAGGAACAACACAGGGAGTGCAGGGAGTACTGGTGTTCCCCTTAGGGAGCCGAGTGGAGCTTTGTTTGATTCTCCCCACACTGGGTCCTGGGTATACTGGTACTTTGGGTGGCTTACAACACTGACCAATGACCAGAGGTACCGGGTGACCAGGGTATGTCTGACCAGCTACAAGTCAAAGGTGACACATCACTATGTCAGCGCTGCACACCACGACCACAGAATGCCTCTGCACGGGCATCCCCAAGTCTGAGGCTCTAGTCAATCTCCTATTTTGATGTGCTGAATTCTAACGTCGAGGTATCTCTTGGCAAATCATGCTTAAGGCAGATGTCAAAGTTCTAGGAAGTGGTTATAATTCTAAAAGTTTAAAGACTGTTTCGTAAGAGTTCAAGAATATGATTTCCAGATGTCAAGTGTCTTTTTTTTTTTTTTGGCGGTACTGGGGATTGAACCCAGGGGCATTCTACCTCTGAGCTCCACTCCCAGCCCATTTTTTATTCTTTATTTTGAAACAGGGTCTCATTAAGTTGCGGAGGGCCTCACTAAGTAGCTGAGGCTGGCCGCGAACCCGGATCCTCCTGTCTCAGCCTCCCAAGTACTGGGATTACAAGCGTGCGCCACCACGCCCAGCTGTCAAGTATCTTAAGACTGCATTTCCACCACTTTCTTTGAATCTTCCATAGAACAAGCAATGCCAAGACGCTCCTGTCACCGAGAACAGTGGGGAATAGTGATATGAACGACCACACTTACAGCCCTACAGCTCGACAGCTGGGAGAGTCTGGACTATGACAAGACACGGACTGTAAGAGTCATTACAGAATCCGTTTTAGGTGACCTTTAGTCACTCAACGTTGTAAAGGATTTCTTTTTGAACTATTTCCTATGTGGGCAATGGGATGGGGGCTCAAGAGCAGATAGCAAAGGCCCAGAACACCAACTGATTGTCTCTGGGGCTGTCTGTAGCAGAGACTATTTTACGTCATCCAACCCAGTTACTTTAGGAGAAAGACACACATCTGCCACGTTGTGAGAAGAACTGCTAAGAAAGAAACTTCAGCTGTGATCACCAAGCTGTCATATTAACAGGTGGTCTTACAGGATGAAGGACGCTTCATCGTAAGCAGCAGGGAGAGGAAGGGAGCCACAAACGGCTGGGGGACAATGTTGTTGACAAGGGTGAAACCCCCATCGTATTATCTGCATCAGTACTGGGGAAAAGAGGGGGAAAGGAGGTACCTCAAAATGAATGATTAGGTGGTCAGTAAAGAAAACATGGAGATCGCCAAGGAACGAGGGCTGCTGCTGGCTTTGGAAAGGCCTCTGAGCGGCTGTCCATGAGGCCTGTCTGCAGAAGCACGGAGTTCCCCAGCATCCTTTTGAGCTGCAGGCTGGTGCAAAAATGAGGAGCATGTTCACGGGGCCGCTGGGTGAACAAAGGCTGCGATCAACAAGGTCTGTGCGTCCCACCAGCTGCTCCTGTGACCCAGCTCTGGGCAGGGCTGCTCCTTCGTCTCAGCCGTCCCCGGGTTCCAAACACTGGTTGGGGCCACCTGAGCTGAATGACGATGTACTGCTCGGCTGCCAAAGCATATGGACTGGCAGGCTAAGAGTCTGTTTATTTTGAGCCTATAGATATGACCCAGTCTCTGACAATCTTAGGATAAAAAGATTTTCTCCTACTTATCATGGGAGGATTTGTTTTTGTTTTTTTGCGTAACAGGGGATTGAACCCAGGGGCATTCTACCTCCAAGCTACACCCCCAGCCCTATTTTTTTTTATTCTTTATTGTGAAACAGGGTCTCACTAAGTAGCTGAGGCTGGCTGCGAACCCTGATCCTCCAGTCTCGGCCTCCCAAGTACTGGGATTACAAGCATGCGCCACCAAGCCCGGCTTGTTTTTTTGTACTGGGGATTGAACCCAGGGGTATTCTATCTCTGGGCTACATCCCCAGCCCTTTTTATCTTTTATTAAAAAAAGGCTCTGCTAAGTTGCTGAGGGTCTCACTAAGTTGCTGAGGCTGGCCTTGAACCTTTGATCCTCCTGTCTCAAGTCTCCCAAGTACTGGGATTACATTCATGTGCTACCATGCATGCCTGGCTGGATGATATGCTTTCAAATAACTACTGCTCATTACGAGACACTAGGAGAATGATGGAAGAAAATGCAATAAGAATTTTTAGCTTGTTTAATTTTAAATAAGCGTATTACTCTATGTAGAAGAAAAACTTTGGCACTATTGGGAAGAGAACATTTTATTATGAGAGAGATGTAAGTTATAAATTACTTATAGTGATTTGTTGAAAGGTCACTGGATTTTTTATGTCTCTCTCTTCTCACCCTCATCTCATCACTTTACCCCCCCAAAAAAACTCAAAAGATCAACAAACAAACCCCCCAAACCCTGAAGATGGAGATAAAGGAAAAAGAATACTTTAATGCCCACATGCTGCCCACCCCTGGAAAATAACAATAGCACATGCATAAGAATGCTATTTCTAGCCAGACGTGGTGGCGCACGCTTGTAATCCCAGTACTTTGGGAGGCGGAGACCGGAGGATCAGGGTTCGAGGCCAGCCTCAGCTCTCTCTCTCTCTCTCTCTCTCCCTGTCTCTCTCTCTCTCTCTACTTAGTGAGGCCCTCCGCAACTTCGTGAGACCTGGTTTCAAAATAAGGTATAAAAAAAATAGGGCTGGGGGTGTAGCGCAGAGGTAGAACGCCCCTGGGTTCAATCCCCGGTACCGCAAAAAAAAAAAAAAAAAAAGAATGCTATTTCTAAGCCAGGCACAGCAGCACATGCCTGTAATCCCAGTACTTGGGCGCTGAAACAGGAGGATTATGGGTTCGAGGCCAGCCTCAGCAATTTAGCGAGACTCTCAGCAACTTAGCAAGACTCTGTTTCAAAATGAAAAATAGAAGCCGGGTGTGGTGGCGCATGCCTGTACTTGAGAGGCTGAGGCAGGAGGATGGCAGGTTCCAACACAGCCTCAGCAAGTAGTGAGACTCTCATCAATCTAGCAAGACCATGTTTCAAAATAAAATAGGGCTGGGGGTGTAGCTCAGAGGCAAAATGCCCCAAGGTTCAATCTCCAGTACCACAACAAAATGAAAAATAGAAAATAGGGCTGGGGGTGTAGCTCAGAGGTAGAATGCTCCTGGGTTCAATCCCCAGTACCAAGAAAAAAAGCATGTTATTTTTACATTTGGGGAAACCAGTAATAACTTGTCAACTACATGGAATCTAGAGCCACTAAAAGATTGACTACTGTATTCTCCTCTAGTCTGGGGTGGAAACTTTATTTTAGAAACCTCAGTATCACCTTTATGGCAAATCTATGCTAAACTTTCTAAGGTTTTACTTTTGCTTAAAAAAATTGAACTCCATTCCATTTTAAAAATAATTTGGCTTATTTCAAATAGCCTGTAATGATATCATGCTAAGGGAAACCTCAAACAACAGAAAACTATCCACATGTTGCCAAGGTATGTAACCAATGATTTCCAAGCTTCAAAAAAAAAAAAACGCTGGCCAGGGGTGGTGGCGTACACTTGTAATCCCAGTACTTGGGAGGCTGAGATAGGAGGATAGCAGGTTCGGGGCCAGCCTTAGCAACTTGTGAGGCCCTCCGAAACTTAGTGAAACCCTGTTTCAAAATAAAGAATAAAAAACAGGGCTGGGGGTTGGGGGTTGTAGCTCAGAGGTAGAATGCCCCTGGGTTCAATCCCCAGTACCACAAAAAAAAAAAAAGGAAACACTGGTTTTAAAATAATACAGAGGCTGGGCGTGGTGGTGCACGCTTGTAATCCCAGTACTTTGGGAGGCGGAGACTGGAGGATCCGGGTTCGCGGCCAGCCTCAGCTCTCTCTCTCTCTCTCTCTCTCCCTCTCTCTTTCTCTCCTTAGCGAGGCCCTCCGCAACTTCGTGAGACCCGGTTTCAAAATAAAGTATAAAAAATAGGGCCGGGGGCATAGCGCGGAGGTAGAACGCCCCTGCGTTCAATCCCCAGCACCGCAAAAAAATAAATAAATAAATAAAAATAAATAAATAAATAAATAAAATAATACAGAACAAGTAGGTATCACTGTCCAGGGTTGGGGTGGTGGGTTTTAGTTTACAAAACAGAGTTATGTTTTAAAAACATCACACTTCTGTCTCTTCCATCTGGACCTGCACCTCTACCCCAGTCCCTAAGAAATTGGCGCACACTAGAGATCGGCTTTCTTCTTGGTCAGATTTGGACGCAGGTAAGTTATACTTTCCAGATATATTTTCTCTTTCATCATCTCGTCTGGATTTGGGGGATGGAAAGTGTTCTAGTTCTATTTTGACCAGACTCTTTCCCTTTGTGTGATGATGAGTGACACAGCGACGTCAGAATCCTTCACCAGAGGGCTTCCCCTCCTACAATGTTAACTACATACAGGTGTCCAAAAAACTGTGGCTGAAAAACGGTTCCCATTACCTGCACAAAAAATCACTACAGCTTATCAAGCCTCCTAGCAGACAAAGTAGGTTCAATAAGTCATTCAGCCATCAGATTATGATTACTTCAGTGTTATTCTTTTTTTTTTTTACGCTACTGGGTATTGAACCCAGGGGCATTCTACCTTGGAGCTACACCCCCAGCCCTATTTTGTATTCTTTATTTTGAAACAGGGTCTCACTAAGTTGCGGAGGGCCTCACTAAGTAGCTGAGGCTGGCCGCGAACCTGGATCCTCTGGTCTCAGCCTCACAAGTACTGGGATTGCAAACATGCACCACCATGCCTGGCTCTACTTCAGTGTTATTCTATGTCCAGGTCCCATTGCTATGACAGATAATAGAGTATGACAAATAATGTGGCACATTAAAGGTGTCTTGGTTTGGCCACAGCCCCTTCTGATGGCTCCAAGTACAAAGTGCGGCACAGAATGCTCTTGACCAGGAGACGACAGCTAACGCAATGACACCTCCGCGTGTGAACGCTGCTGTTCTTACATCCGGTCTGGCTGGCTTGTGAACCACAGCTGCACTCGGAGCAGCTCACAAACCTGCACATCGAGTCCAGGCCACCAACTTATTCCCCACCTGGCTCCAGAGTCAGCACGGAGGGAGTCAGCGGGAGGGGGGCTGTCACGCTTGCACATTAATGTGACATCAGTCTCCCTGCCACACACCCCTAGCTAAATGTGCACACCAAGGTGTGTGCTTAGGAAAACATCTAATAAACTCAGTTCACTGTCCCTCCACTTAGAGGGGAAAATGTGTTCCTTCTACAGAAGACAGGGACCTCTGCACCGACCTTGACAACATCGTACTCAGTACCTCATATCTCCAGGCACCCCTTCGTTTCATGCATTTAATGCATTCAAGTCCTTCTTAGTTCCTACTGTGTGCTGAGTCCTACAGGAGAGGGAAGCAGGAGACGGGACATGAGGCACAATCGCAGCAGCCCACCCTCAGGGTTCGTGGGAAGCCAGGGGACAGATGTGTAGCACCAGGTAAGATGGAGAAGATGGAGGTTCTGTGCACCTCCTGGAAGGGTTGGGTGGGAAGAACGCGAAGCCTCTCTCTCTACCTCCTCTGCTACGAAGAGGAAAGGAATTCATCACAGCGGCAACTTAATCTGAAACTAATGAATGCTTGCAAGGAAAAAAAATCTTTAAAATAGACCTGATTTATGAAAAGGTGCTGAAAAGCAGGGAAACTGCAGTATCTGCCAGAAGGCACAGCCAATTAAAGTCTGGAGGGCCCACAGCAAGTATTTTTTTCACCTGAGGATTAGATTTTAAGAAAGCTGTACTGAGAGCATAGATAAGGCAAAGGAACTGTGCTAGAGTTAGCTCAGGGGAGGGCAGAAGGCGCAGGGAGGCTCCAGTGCTTTGCAGGCTCAGCTATCCTGGGGGCAAGACGAGCAGGGAAGCAGGAGTCCTGCAGTATCCTGCAGGGGACCCAGCCTCCCCAGGGAATTCCTCCCAACCCCACTTATTCACTCCACCACAGGAGGTCTGCTCCACATCCATCCTCAAGGTCCCCAGGGAGCTGGCCTCACACTCCTCTCCCATGAAGTTTTCAAATGATGGTAATCAGGGCTGAGTCCCATGCATCCAGAGACCTTCTGATTTTAAATTAAATCCAATCTCTAACTGAGGCCCTTCACACCAAACCGCTCCTCACCTGCCATCACCCGTCTTACATTATTTTGGGTTTTTTTTTTTTTTTGCAGTACTGGGGATTGAACCCAGGGGCATTCTACCTCTGAGGTACACGCCCAGCCCTAATTTTTTTATTCTTTATTTTGAAACAGGGTCTCACCGGGCGTGGTGGCGCAAGCTTGTAATCCCAGTATTTGGGAGGCTGAGACCAGAGGATCCGGGTTCGCGGCCAGCCTCAGCTACTTAGTGAGGCCCTCCACAACTTCGTGAGACCCGGTTTCAAAATAAAGGATAAAAAATAGGGCTGGGGGTGTAGCT
>PVJS01054073.1:0-13086 GCA_004027185.1 Glis glis
TGATTGAGTCTTATAGGTTTGTGTATGTACATCATGTGCTATAGTGTGTTTCCCTCCACTCCCCGCCCAACTCCCTCAGTTAGGTCACCTTCTTTGTCCATCTAAAGATTTCTTCTTCTTCCCTTCTAAGTCCCTTCTAAGTCCCATTCTATCTAGCTCCCACAGATTAGGGGGAACATCCGATTTTTTACTCTTAGTGACTTACTAATATCGCTTAGTATAATGTTCTCTAGTTCTTTCCATTTCCCTGCAAATGATTTGATTTTGGTCTTCTTTGTGGCTGCGTAAAATTCCATTGTGTACATATCCCATAGTTTTGTGATCCATTCATCTGTTGATGGACACCTTGGCTGGTTCCAAAGTTTGGCAACTGTGAATTGTGCTGCTATAAACATAGATGCACATGCATTAGTCTGGTAATTGGGTTTTAGTTCTTTGGGTAGATGCCTAGAAGTGGTATTGCTGGGTCATACAATAGGTTTATTCCCATTCTTCTGAGGATCCTCCACACTGTTTTCCAAAGCGGTTGCACTAATTTGCAATTCCACCAACATATGCCCTACCCCATAGCCATTTCTGCCTTGGAACCTGCCAATCATGGACTGATCTCTGAATCCATGAGCCCCAAATAAACTGCTCTTCCTCTACATTGTGCTTGTCAGGTATTTTGGTCACAGTGACAGAAAAGCTAACCAGGTATTAAAAGAAATATATCACACTTATGAAATATATATATCAACAAATATAGAGCTTTAGAAAGACATATTTTGTTATTTATTATTAGTATCCTTTTATTCATAATAATTTACTTCACTGAAGTATGGCAGGTAATGAATTTGACATATCTTATTTCTCTACTTATTTCAGTATAAGTTTGTAACTATGTTCCTCTGGGGGAAAAAAGCCCCTGGGTATAATAAAATCACACTTAGGGGTATAAAACTGTTTGACAATACATCATTACAGAAATAGTAACTTGGTAAATGGTCATTTAAATGTTAAAACTTCTAATTTTACTAAGGTGAACTCAATACCAAATCACCAAAAGCATTAAAAATGCAAGAAAACCTTAAAAATACACTTTGGGGATCTGCCTCTTTTTTTCTCATAAGTGTTTTAATCCAGGGATGACAATCATATTTATAGAAACTCTATCAATTTAGCTTTTAGTTGGCCCAAACCAGTGTATCTATGTTCTAGGACTAGTTTTTACATTTTTTGCATGTTTTAAAATTGTAACATTTATTTATTGAACTCTGCTTAATAATTTTAGTAAAATGTGTGATGTTATTCCTAAAGATAAAATAGCAAACTTCAGTTCAATACCTTAGGAAGCCTGTGGCTGGAATGTATGGATTGTCATTCATATGAATGCCCATTACTTGTTACGAAACCTAGTAATTTGTTCACCTTTGAGTTAGGCAAACTACCCCTAAATCCAGACTACTATGTGGTTTTTGTAAATAAAGTCTCATTGGAACATAGTCACACTCATTTGTTTATGTATCATCTCTACCTGCTTCTGCAAGACATAGTTGAGTAGCTGTGAGACTACATGGTTTACAAAGCCTAAAATATTTACTCTCTGGCCCTTTACAGCACATTTTGTATACCTCTACTTTAACCTAGCCTTGTTAAGCAATGTTTGTGGGGCCATATTTTTACATAACCAGATACCAGTGGTAGGGGGAATCAGACTGCAGACCAAGTTCTCACCTAAGAGTATTCAACTCCTATAAAAGCAGCATGTGCTGCTTTGGGAGTAAGATTTTAATGATTTTTATCATTTTCCATTGATTTCTTAAATTCAGAATTTATCAAATGAATTTCTATTAGGTAATAGCATCTACAAGCCAAATAAACTTCCTTTTAGGTTGTCATGAGAAGAACAATCTCCTAAGTGCTTCTGTCAAAATGGAAACTCTTGGAATGCACGTTTCCCCTTCTAAGGCCTATGTTTCTTACTGAGTGATTCTCCAAATATTGACATTTGTTTCCATTGTTAATTTTTAAATCCTAATTTTTGCCTGTCTTGAGCAAGAATCTAAACATTTTAATTCTTTCAACAGAGTGCTATAGTAAGTTTATAGTTGCTGTGTCTCAAAAACCTACATTTAGGGAAGGAACATTTCTAATTCAATTTACAATGATGTCAAGAAACAACACGTATCTGCAGGCAAAGATAAGAAAAGCATGCAGGGTACACAGTAATAGCTCTATTTAAATAAATAAACTTTGGGTGCTAGTGATTAGGTACACAGGATTATTATATGTTTAATTGGCTAACATGACAATTTGGAATTACTTCTAGTCACATTTAATTGGATTTTGGAATCTCTGGAGAAAAGAAATAGAGAGGCCTAGCAAAGAAATAGTCATAAAAGTAAACTGTTTTTCCAAAGGGTGCTAAGTAATGAATTAATATCCATTGCACAATAGTTTTTAATATCCCTCTGGCTTAATAAGACTAATGCAGTGATTGTACACACCAGATACTAAAACTAATTCAATTAGGCACAAAGTTGGGGGGAGGGGATTGCTTGGTGAATTGGAGATTTTTTAATTTTCAATTTCAATGAGGCTAATTTAATCAGAAGTTAATAATCTTTAACTCCGGTAAAGTCTGAGATATACTTAAATATCTGTCTGGTAGTTAGCTATAAAGGCTATACTAGGTTTGAAGATATTTTAAAGTCCATAAAATCTGTGTTCTTCTATAAATGTTTTGAAGCTTAATACAAAGCAACCAAAACAAAGCATTTCCTCATAGTCTTTAAGTATTCTTATAGTACAAATAGAAAAACCATCTAAAAGACAAGTGGCTTATTCTCTCTCTCTCTCTCTCTCTCTCTCTCTCTCTTTCTCTCTTATAGTTTTAGGTTAGCTACCAAAAATAAAAAGCAAAACCTATTTTCTACATTCTAAAATGCACTTTATGCTTTCCTTAATTTTAGTCAAGCCAAATTTATATATTACAGAATCTTCTTCCTCGGTATTCGTACATACTGCCTGTTGTGGTTTTCCTTCTGCCCTATGAATTCCTTTTTAAGAATCTGCTCTTGTTCCTAGGAGTGCCATGATTGCTGACTACATGTTCTGGCTCGGTGGAGGGGGTGAGCAGTGTGTCAGCAAGCTCATCAAGCTGTATTGGCAGGTAAAAATTGATGTCCCAACCAGGGAGGACGAGCCCATCTCATTTTTAGAACCAAAATTGGATTGGATTGGATTGGCGCTTAAAAGACTGTTGAAAAAGGTAGCTTTAGGCACATCAGTCAGAAGGACATTACCCAGTGGTCATGTATTTATAATGAAGTAGATTTTCCAAGGCTAATTTTAAGGGCAAAATTCAAGTTTGTTAACCCTTGACCAAATACTTGTTTTACAACCTAACATAATTTTTAGACATCCCAGGAACTATTTTTCCAGGCATGGTACTATAATGACACAATTCCTTAAAATATGAACATTTTAGCCGGGTGTGGTGGTGCATGCTAATAATCCCAGTACTTGAGAGGCTGAGACCAGAGGATCCAGGTTCGCGGCCAGCCTCAGCTACTTAATGAGGCCCTCCGCAACTTAGTGAGACCCTGTTTCAAAATAAAGAATTAAAAAAAATAGGGCTGTGGGTGTAGCTCAGAGGTAAAATGCCCCTGGGTTCAATCCCCAGTACAGCAAAAAAAAAAAGAACTAAAAAAGCTGAACATTTAAAAAGCAAATAACCCAATCAATGCAAATCAAAACTACACTGAGATTCTACCTCACTGAAGTTAGAATGGCAAGCATCAAGAATATAAATAACTGTAAATGCTGGTGAAGATTTATGGGGGGCTCTGATAAACTGTGGGTGAGAATATAAATTAGTACACTATGGAAATTAGTATGGAGGTTCCTCAGAAAGCTAAAAATAGATCTATCATATGATCCAGCTATACCATTACTTGATATTTATCCAAAAGAATTAAGGTCTATATATTTTAGAGATTCATGCATACCTATGTTTGTTGCAACACAATTCACAATAGCCAAGTTATAGAGTCAGCCTACATGTTCATTAACAAATGAGTGAAAATATAGTATGCATATACACAATGGAGTTTTATTCAGGCATAAAAAAGAACAAAATCTTGTCATCTGCAGGAAAATGGATAGAACTGGAGACCATAATTTTGAACGCAATAAGTCAGAGTCAGAGAGAAAACTATTGTATGTTTTTTTCTCATATGTGGGAGCTGGAAAGAAAAAAATGGGGAAAAAAAGAAACTGCAAGAAATAGAAGTGAGACCAGCAAGGCAGAGAAAGGGGCTCAGGGGAAAGGAGGAAGGGAGAGTAGAGGAGGTATTATAGAGTGAAATAGATCAGATTATGTTTTTATGTATCCATGAATATGCCACAGTGAATCCCACCATTCTGTACAATTAATATGTACCAGTTTAAAAAACAAACATTGTATTTTCATAGATTATTATTGATTTATGACCTGTATATGCAAACGTTAGAAATAATATCAATTACATAATGAAGGATAATGCAAAGAGAATATATATGTTGTATAACATTTGCTATTTGAAATACTTAACCAATAACAAACTATAAATCTTCTTCCTCATTTATTATTCAAAATGGCAGCAAGAAGCCATACCAAAAGTCAATTAGATGCCAAGAAGAGAGCCACAATTTCTTTGAATCATCATCAGAACTTAAATTTACAAGTATGATCTCCTTCACAACATGCAATCTTTTCTTGACCTATCCTCCCTCCACAATCTGTTGATAAGTTTCTTGCTGGAACTATATTTAAAATGGAGAGGTCACTTATCCCACCCCAAAAAAATTCAGTTTGCTAATTATTAAACTGCCTTCCTTATTTAAAGTGGATTTCCACTCCCTGAAAACTTCCATCCAGTGATTCCCAGTATAGCCACATGGACCAAAGGGAAATTCATTTCTAAATGAATTTTTTAAGTATTTGAAAATCAACAACATAGCCAACTTTCTCCTCTATATGTTCTCTTACCCAGACAATATGAGGAGGTAGAGTTCCTTGTATTTCAGGATGGTTTAATTTAATTGAATATGAACCTTTTGAACCAACTAGAATAAGATCTGCTAAACCACCATAGGAAAGTTAGAAATAATCATTAGCAGCCTTTGGATGCTTCCAGATTTTCCCCAGATTTTCACTATTGTATCTTATTCCCCAGTTTTCTGTCTCTACATTTTATATTTTTTAAAAAATTTTAATTGGTGCACTATAATTGTACATAATGTTAAGATTCATAGTGATTATTCATATGTGCACATACTATTATTTGTTCTGTTTCCTTCCCTGTACCTCTTTCTTCCCTGTTCTACTGGTCTCTCTCCTATTTCTGCATGTTATCTTAGTAGGCAGATAATAATTATGTTTACCATATAAAACTCCCAGTAATTTATATGGTTTTGTTTTAATATTTGGAGCTCAATTTACCTACTATAAAAAAGTAACCAAACTGTACTTGAGACCTGTGACTATTTTTTTAAATCTAGGATGATCTTCAGATGGACAGTATGCTAATCTCAAAATAATTATTGATTTTCTGATCATTTAAGACTCTCCTAAAGTAACCCGTCATATAGAAACTGTAATAATTGCTTATTGGCATATAACTAAATAATTATAAAGAATTAATAGGTGTGAAAAATAATCAAATAATATGGGGACATTTATTAGAGGATTTCAGAGACTTCTTGAGGGAGGCAAAGAAGGAGTTGAGTCTTGAGGACTGGGCAATATTTAGCGGGCCTAGCGTAGAGTAAGGTTCCCAATAAATATTTGAGTTAAGTTATTCATTCATTAAACAAACATGTTGAGCACCTATTGTGTTTTCTACATTTAATTAGAGAAAAACTGATCCAATATTGGTATAATATAAGACAAATTAAGAGCTTGAAAATTTTGTACATAAACATGTTTTCTGCTTCCTTTGGCTTTCAGCAAACACTAATGTCCCAATTTTATTTACCTCAAACTAAGAAATCATCTCCACTTACCAATTCATTCATGTTTGCAATATAAAAAAGGAATAAAACAAGTATCTTATTTTACTATTTTGCAATTAGTAAATGATAAGAGATACATGCTTCTTTTTGTATTCTTTTCCTTACTTAATTGGAAGTGACTTGTATAGTGGAAAAGAGGTCCTGTCTGGAAGTTAGGTCTGATTCAGTATAAACTCTAACACCAACTAGTCATCTATTACTAGGGAAAGTTAATTTCTTGCTTCAACTAAAGTAGCTTCAATTAGGAAGTAAGGGATGACTGGCATAAACTTTTTTTGAGATTTATTTCTTAATGTCTATTTTAGTATTAAAATAGCATCCAAAATTTTAGGAACAACTAAAAATAATGTCATAAATTTTAAGAAAAAAAGGAAGCAACATAATTAGAAATTACATCCTGCACTCCATATACCAAACCCCTCTATCTAAGCCCAACCCCAGCACACCACACCATTCTCTCACCATTTACATCCTTCCTTCTGCTAACCAGCTTCTCCCTGATTTTCACTCAAATGCATACGTCTCCCTCCCCAAACCTTATTCTGTCCTAAATCAGAAGTGGGGTTTTGGACATTGCCATAAGCATCTTTAAAGACAGTGGTAACCTACTACCAAATCCACTGATCAATTTAAGAATGTCCTGAAACATCACAGACTAGAGATTGAGTCTGCATATACATTTGTAGACATCTATTAAGATTGAAAAGACAGGCGCTGTTTTCACCTCCTTTGTAAGATAAATTACTACATAAAGATAGTTCCCAATTTGAAGCCTTTTTATTTATATCTTAACATTACAATGATGCAGAAGTCTACCTATGTAGCCATTGTTTTCCACTGTCAGTACAGTTGTCAATGTTGCACAAGCTATTCAAGACTTTTTAATAAAATATGCTTTGCATTTATCTAACTGTAGGCTAATGTAAGTATTCTAAGCATATTTAAGACAGGCTAGGCTAAGCTATGATGTTCAGTAGGTTAGGAATAATAAAAGCATTTTCAACTAATGATATATTCAGCTTATAATGGACTTATTGGGATGTAACCCCATTGTAAGTCAAGAGGCATCTTTCTTTTTGCATAAAATCTCTGCACCTCTGGTTGTGTATTCTCTTTAGAGATCTCAAACAGGATTTGGAAATTTTCAGAACATAAAAATTTGAGTAACAGTCTACATCTACTCTTGTAGATTGTTGACTTATTAACTCTTCGATGGCAAAAGAACAAATTTTTGCTTTAGTGAACCCAAGAACACCTTTCAATTGTATTAGGAACATTTTTCATATCATCAATCCAGCAAGAGGGAAAAAAGGTATAAAGCTCTATACTATATGACAGCTCACACTGGGATATATCACTCTGAATATAAGTATTTGCACGTTATTCTATAATAGCATCACCTCCACAGAGCTAGAGAAGGTTGAAAATATCTCGTGGTAACTGAACTTGCATGCAATGCCTGTGCAGCCTGATACCCATTGTTCTATCAGCTGCCACCCTTGAGACTCATCACAACTCTGAACTGCATGCAACATGGAAAGGACCTAGTCAGACTGAGAATTTGATACTTTGAAGCAGTTACCTTATGATATTTACATGTTGATGCTGAAGTGATATTATTACAAGAACTCTACCCATTCCTAAACTCTAGCCCACCTCCCAAGTTCTCAGCCTCTTAGGCCCAGAGCTAGATTTAATATTCTTGTGAAAGCAAATGAATTTCCCTCTTCTTCCATTTCCCTGTCCTGTTCTCTCATGTTCACTTTCAGTCATGTCCTCAGCCATGAAGCTTGTCTCATGTGTGACTTTACCTTCTGCAGTATGAGTAACAGAGCCAACCTTAGTGTGCAATGCTCAGCAAAGTAGAGTGAGAAAAGGTGATAACAGCTAATTTTACTGCAAAAAACAAGTGCAGAGAAACCCCACTAAATCTAGATGAGCTGCCTGAGCAACTCATTCCCCACCTTAATTGTTCCTTTTCTTTATTTTTTAGTCAATCTACAACCTTCAGACCTTCAATCTACAATCTCAGGCCCCTCTGGGAATCCGATTTAGTTTGCAAACATCCACCTAGAACAATGCTCAGAAGCATACGCACACACACACACACACACACACGCACAAACGCTTACTATAGATCTCAGTGCATTAGAAATTAATCTGCAAATAGTCAGAGTGCCCAAAGCAGCATTTACAGAGAATTGTGGCTTTCTTACTGCTGTGAGAAAGTTGTTGTGATTTTTCTGATATAATTGAAATATTTGACAACACAGCATTTTCAATGTTTCATTTTAATGGCAGTAAGGGGTAAAACCCTGATTCACAAAATATCTAATAACAAATGGAGTCAGAGCTCCTGTAGCTCACAATATCTCATCTGGGTGAGCATCCATCAAGAAATACCAAAGTTTTCTACCTGAATTCATATTACATCATTCTTTTTTTCTGATACTGGGTATTGAACCCAGGGGCATTCTACTTCTGAGACACACTCCCAGCCCTATTTTACATTTTGAAATAGGGCCTTGCTAAGTTGCTGAGAGTCTCGCTAAGTTGGTGAGACTGACCTCAAAGCCTGCGATCCTCCTGTCTCAGCCTCCCAAGTACTGGGATTACAGGCTTGCACCACCACCCAGCTACATCTTTTTCTTTGTCCTCAAATCAGCAGTCAACTTTGTTAGTTCTATATCATCAAGGCTGTCTATGTCAGCAATTGGTTCCAATTTTAAGAATATCTGGACAAAAGGAATGACCTTCATAAGACATAAGCCACTTGCCAAGTGTCTGTAGATTTTTGTCCCCGGAAACTCTCAAGACTTTGCCAGTTTCACCTCCAGGATTGGAAAATGCATATAATTATTTGACTCAGCCACCTTGTTTAATGTAGCTGTTTGGCCAAAAAGAAGCTCAAGGTTTGTCAGCCACGGCCCTAATAGTAACTTCAGCATTTTCAATCCAAACATTTGTCTCCTGTATGTGGCTAAGAGATCAGCCATTATTAAGCTAATCCTGGAATGAACTTCTCACTATCTAAATTGCTCTAAGAAGGGGTTTCTTTTCTCTTAAAAAATTATGAAGAATTAACCAAACTAAATCACTTCTAAACCTCTTTTCTAAATAACCAACAAACTTCTCTAGTAGAAAAGAATGTCATGGCATGCTAATGTTTCTGAACAAAGAGCTCCTGAAAGGGTGCCTCTTCAAGCTCGGCTCTGCGGAAGCTGGAGATTTTTGCAGCAGGAGAAAGATCCCTTTGGGAATTGCTGGAAGAGCTGTTGACACCAACACAGGCCCATGTAGACAGCCTGACATGCGCAGCAGCTTTCTTGAGTGAAGCAGCAAAGGCTGAGGCAGTGCCAACTGCATGGGTCCTCCATCTGTGCAGAAAACACCAAGACCTCCCATCCAATTCAAGTTGTACTTGGCATTGAAATGTTTCCCATCTCGAAACTTTCAATGGCTTATAGGGTTTCCAAAGGCAGCTCACCAGAAAGTTATGTGTGTGCGTGCGTGTGTGTGTGTGTGTGTGTGTGTGTGTGTGTAGCTAGTCTACTCTCAAAGGAAAAAACCAAGAGCTGGATGTGCTGAGAGATAAAATATTTTCCCCAGCCACATGCTCAAAGATGGTGCACAGCCTGTGGGTGCCTACAGCCTTTCCATACACTTCATGGTTCACAGGCTGTGGGTTAAGACTCCTGCACTGCTCCTCTAAATGATGCTCAATGATGCAACAGCCCTCCTTGATGTTGGGCCCAGAGGACATTTGCTGCTTCCAACACTCAAAGCAAAAAGTAGCACCCAGAATGCTATTGCCATGTAGTGCCTCCACAAACTGCTCTGTAGTCATTCAGGCATGAACCTCTCCAATCCAGTGTGTCCAGACTCTGATTAAGTCAGAGAGTACCTTCATTCTTTACTATCAAATTATGTTTGCTAGTCATACTCATTTGTCAAATATTTATGGAGTGACTACATGTAAGGCACCACGCTAATTGTTGGGAATACAACAGTGATCAAAACAGACATCACCCTGTCTTCAAGGAACATATATAGTAGCCCTCCTTATCCACAGTTTCACTTTCTACAGTTTCAGTTACCTGCAGTCAACAGTGGTCTGAAAATACTAAATGGAAAGTTCCAGAAATAAGGAATTCATAAGTTTGAAATTACACACCATTCTGAGTAGCATGATGAAATCTCGTACCATCTCACTCCAGCCCACCTGGCATATGAATAATCTGTTTTTCCAGCGTATCTTATCCACAGTGTATATGCTATCCACCTGCTAGTCACTGAGAAACATTTCAGTTATCAGATCAACTGCCACAGTATCACAGTGCTTGTGTTCAAGTGACACTTATGCAACAGTGGACCCAAAATGCAAGATTAGTGGTGCCGGCAATTCGAATGTGCTAAAAGGAAGCTGTAAAAAACTTTCTAAAAGATGAGTGTAACAAGATGTTTTGAGAGAGAGAAATACCACATTCACAAAACTTTTATTACATACATTGTTATAGCTGTTCTATTTTATTATTAGTTATTGTTGTTAATCTCTTACTGTGCCTTATTTATAAATTAATCTTTTATCATTGGCAGTATGTATAAGAAAAACCATAATTTATCTAGGGATAGGTACTATCTGTAGTTTCAGGCATCCATTGGCAGTCTTGGAATGTATCCCCCTTGGATAAGGGGGAGCTAGTGTATTCTACCACTAAATATTTACCAGGAAAAACTACTGGATTATAATATACTTAACTTACACACCATTTCTTGTTACTCTGTCTTCCATGGTACCATCAAAGTGTACTGCAAAGGGCAGTGCAATGATTATTTGTTAAATCAATCAACTAAACTAAATATTGATTTAACATGAAGTTCAAACCAGTAATGTCTTATGTGAGAATATTTTGGCATCATTGTTTTGTAATTAGAAAATTCAGTGATTGGGCAAAGAAATGCTAATTACCCTGATTTGATCATTATACATTGTATATATATATACATATATATATACATATATCAAATTATCACACTGTGCCCTAGAAATATGTACAATTATTATGTGTCAATTAAAAATTGTGTGTGTGTGTGTGTGTGTGTGTGTGTGTGTGTGTGTGAGTGAGTAAGAAAAGGGTCGGACAGGCTATATACTAAGCAGTTCACAATGGTTATTCCTACAAAGTGAGGATAAATCTCTCTCACACAATAAGTATATACTATCTTTAAGATTAAAAACAATAAGACAAATGAAAAAAAGAAATTTAGTGATTAAGAACTCAATGAACATTTTTCTGTATTGTGTGCATATGTTTTGAGTGCACAATTGTAAACAATTTTATGCTTCACTTGAGTCTGGTGTTCATCAGAAAATCTGGAGAAGGTTGCAGATTCCTGAAAGTCTTGGAACTCACTGGTTTCTGTGCTCATAGGGCCTCCATATAAATTCCCAGGTTTGGGTTAATTAGTACCTTATTTCAAATATGGCCATCAGGACATCAGCAAACTATAGATGTCTCTGCTCTGAACAGGGAGTGATGTAGGATAATTAGACACTCAGCACAAGTCAAGCATTTAGGCTAATAATGAAAACTAACCTTTTTTTCCTATTCTTTGTTTTTACTCTTAATATTGTAAGATCATCCCAGTATTCATCATTTGCTTGGTGAAAATTTGTATCTCATCCTCATAATAAAAATACAACCTTCAACATGAAATTACAGGCAAAGTAAGGTCAAGGAACCAAAACCATTTGTTATTATCTTTAACAAAACATCTACATTTTCTGGAGAAGAAAAAATGTATTTTTCTCAAAAGACGTGCTTCAGTGTGAAAAAGCTTTCCACAGAAAATAGCAAAATGGAAATACTGTATGAGCATTTCTCTTAATATCCTATATGTATTGCTCATTTTTTAATTTGGCCTGGTTATATGGAAACTTTATAAAATATTTGGGGAGGAGCAAGTGAAAGCACCCCAAGCACAGAGTATTTAGATTAGGTATAATTTGAAAAGCACCAAAACCACCTATCCAAAAGTACTCCCCTTATTAAGTGCCAGGTATCACGCTTAAATTCCCACCATTTATCATTGAGTCTCTAGTCACCCTCAGGTTATATGCAAAATAAATTTTTTCTTACTGCTTAATTCAATCTTGGGTGACCTCTAAATACAATTGTGGCAAATACTTTGTGATTTCATAGTCTCCTCGGAAAAGTGAAAGCAGAATCCTGAAGGAACAAGAGAGAGGGAAAAGTAAGCTCTGGTGGTGAAAGCCAACAAAGTGTTCTAAGATATAGGCATGAAGGCCGAGGAGAAGCAGTGTAGAGCGGTGTTTAATTCGTGCAGGAAAGGAAGTAAAAGCAAGCACACAGTGTGGACAGTAGTAAGATGTCTGGCCTGGGATTCAGGAGATATGTAACTTCTAATTCCAGTGCTGAAACTTCATTTTGGATAAGTCATTTCACTTCTGTATGCATCAGCTGCAGGTATAATAATGCTACATAGCAAACCACTCTAAAACTCAGTGTCTCACAACTGTAAGGAAGTCAGCCCAGTGTCCACTGGTTGAGGCCAGTCTCGGCCTGAGCCAAGCTCCAAGCTACAGAGAGGTCCAAGTATGTCCACATGTCTTTCCTCCTCCTTTGACCTGCTATATGTTCTTCTTGCTGCAAAATGTTAAGGCTCTGCTCATATCATGCTTGCCACCATCACAGTAGCCAAAGCAAAGCCCCATGGTCAAGACCAAGGGCAAAGGGTAAGTTCTCGGCCCAACACAAAGCCATGGCAAAGGTGTGGATGAGATGTTGCTCCAGGGAGGAGAAAAATTGAGACCAATGATGCAATCTAATCAACCAATAGCAAGCACAGAGATAGAAACAGCAATAAAAAGTCTTCCCTCAAAGAAAAGCCCAGGTCCAGATGGTTTTCCAGCCGAATTTTACAAAACTTTCACAGATGAACTAAAACCAATACTTCACAAGCTATTCCGTGAAATTGAAAGAGATGGAATTCTTCCAAACTCTTTTTACGAGGCCAACATCACAT
>PVJS01054074.1:0-13086 GCA_004027185.1 Glis glis
TTTTTGCGGTACTGGGGATTGAACCCAGGGGCATTCTACCTCCGAGCTACACCCCCAGCCCTATTTTTTATTCTTTATTTTGAAACAGGGTCTCACTAAGTTGCGGGGGGCCTCACTAAGTTTCTGAGGCTGGCCGGGAACCCGGATCCTCCGGTCTCAGCCTCCCAAGTATTGGGATTACAAGTATGTGCCACCATGCCCGCCTTCTAACCTAATTTCTTAAGAGAAGTGTATTTCTATTTTTTTGTTGTTTTTTTATGGCGGTACCGGGGATTGAACCTAGGGACATTCTACCTCCGAGCTACACCCCCAGCCCTATTTTTTATTCTTTATTTTGAAACAGGGTCTGGCTAAGTTGCGGAGGCCTCACTAAGTAGGTAAGGCTGACTGCCAACCCGGATCCTCTGGTCCCAGCCTCCCAAGTACTGGGATTACAAGCGTGCGCCACCACGCCCAACTATTTCTATTTTTAGTCTGGGAGAAATCTTTTCACAAACAAGACTTTGCCTAAAATAGTGAGCAATAGTCTCAACATTTATGGTGTAAAGAACTATGGGGTTTACTGGCTTACTGCCAAATTGCAGTCTAAGAAGGACACTTTTCTAGGGGAAGGAAAGATTCTGATTGTCTAGATTCATCCAAGGAAAAATTGGGAGAATATCAAAGGGGAATGAGTAAAGTATAAATATGGGTGTTTTAATATTAAGTTGCAAATTCCTGGTGTGTTCCTAGACTTTAGATATTCTGTTTGTTGATTCAGTTAGATACATGTGCTTTTTGTTGAATTGGAACTTGGATTGTTATATCAGAGTTACATGGTAAAACTAAGAGTTTAATCTGGCTTAGATTGGTCCCATTATAATACACTGCCTTGTTAATATGTCTAGTCTAGCATGCAGTTTTAAGCACAATTTATCGGCAATTTTTTGAAAAATTAGGTACCTTTGAATAATAGTTGGACACAGTCTTGTTTTAAGAATGAGTTCACTCTACAAAATATAAGGGGTGGAAAACTATAAACAATGTTTGTTTGTCATCATGGTATAAGTATTTATAAACATTCCATGTTTATACAGTTTAGCAAAAGAAAAAAATAATCCCACTTAAAGGATGTGTTTGAGCCAGGCGTGGTGGTGCATGCTTGTAATCTCAGTATTTGGGAGGCTGAGACAGGAGAATCGCAGGTTCACGGCCAGCCTCAGCAACTTAATGAGACCCTCTCCAACTTAGTGAGACCCTCTCCAACTTAGTGAGACCCTCTCCAACTTAGTGAGACCCTCTCCAACTTAGTGAGACCCTGTTACAAAATTAAGGAATAAAATATGGCAGGGGGTTTAGCTTGCAGGTAGAATGCCCCTGGGTTCAGTCCCCAGTACCACAAAATAAAATAAATAAGGCTGGGATGTAGCTCAGAGGTAGAATGCCTCTAGTTCAACCTTCAGTACCAAATATAAAACAAAAGAAGAATGTGTTGAATAGTGATTTAATTATATTTTAAATATTTCTTTAGTTAAATTTTTCTATGATTCTCTTCATATGTTTTATTTCTGAGCATAAAAGTAATAAATATTCGTTGAGTGAAATATACATGCAACACCCCACCCCAATAAAAATTATCTGTAATCCTGATATCTAAAGAGAACCATTCTTTTTTCTTTTCTTTTTTTTTTTGGAGGGGGTACTGGGGATTGAACTCAGGGGCATTCTACCCCCAGCCAGATTTTATTTTTTATTTTGAAATGGGGTCTTGCTAAGTGGCTGAGGCTGGTCTTGAATCTACAGTCCTCCTGTGTCGGCCTACCTAGTACTGGGATTATTACAAGTGTGTGCCACCATGCCTGCCTGAGAGAATCATTCTTAACATCTTATGGTATATTGATATGTATTTAAAAGTGATGGGGGTTTTTTTGTTTTGGTTTGGGTTTTTGTGTGTGTGTGTGGTACTGGGGATTGAACCCAGGAGCATTCTACCTCCAAGCTATACCCCTAGCCCAATATTTTATTCCTTATTTTATTCTCACTAAGTTGTGGAGGGCCTCACTAAGTAGCTGAGGCTGGCCACGAACCCGCGATCCTCCTGTCTTAGCCTCCCAAGTACTGGGATTACAAGCGTGTGCCAACACACCCGGCTAAAAGTGTATTTTTTTAAAAATGATTATAGCATATGAACTTCAATAACCTGATTTTTATTCTTATATAATACACATATTTCCTTCACCTATTAATAAATGTAACATTCTATTATATGAGTATACCTATTTCCCAGTATCTGACATTATTTTCAATTTTTGGCTATCAAGCTGTGCTATGACAAATCTCACAAGAGTCCTACTAGTCCCCTAGGAATATGCTTTATAATGGAAATGTTGGGTCAAGTTAATGAATATATATATATTTTTTAAATATTTTTGTGGCATTGGGGATTCAACCCAGGGGTATTCTACCTATGAGCTACACCCCCAGCCCTATTTTATTTTTATTTTGAAACAGGCTCTCACTAGGTTGCTGAGAGCCTTGCTAAGTTGCTGAGGTTGGCTTTGAAACTGCGATCCTCCTGTCTCAGCCTCCCAAGTACTAGAATTATAGGCATGCTCCACCATGCCTGGCTAACAGATATATTTTAGACTGATCCTTATGGCCAGATCACTTCCAGTGGTACAACTCTTGGAATTAGTATACTTTAGATTACATTTGAAATCCCATTACCTACAAAACAGCTAAATTATTATCTCAATTTCATAACTATTGCTTTCATTTTTTTATATGTTACTATTGTAGTTTTCTTAGGATTTGCTGAGTCTGACATAGCAACATTCATGACTAAATAGCAGTGTGATTAAATTTTGTATCTACTTTATCGTCTTTTTAAATGATGAATTTGTTTCAAAGACAATTCCAGGAACAAGAGTGGGAGGTAAATTCCTTAGTAGTTAGCATAGTGTATCTTATGGTTATTTTGTGAGGAAATGATAGAGGACCTTTTGTGATGTATCATCCTTCCTAGAGGTCTTGAAAGAAATTACCCACTGAGATTAGAGAATGTCATTCAGTGTTTCAAAAAAGCAATTTTGAGTTCTAATCCTTTTTTTTTATACTGGGGATTAAACCCAGAGGCATTCTACCTTCAAGCTACACCCCCAGCCTGATTTTATTTATTTGGAAACATGGTCTTGTTAGGTTGCGGAGGGCCTCACTGAGTTGCCAAGGCTGGCTTTGAACCTGCCATCCTCCTGTCAGCCTCCCAAGTACTGGGATTACAAGCGTGCACCACCACACCCAGCTGAATTCTAATTTCTAATGCATTTTTCTGTAGAAAATTATATGCACTGTAATTGTAATTATAAAAACAATTTTGAAGTCTCATTTAACTTTTTTTGTGTGTGTGGTACTGGGAATTGAACCCAGGGGCGTTCTACCTCTGAGCTACACCCCCAGCCCTGTTTTTTAATTTGAAGCAGGGTCTTGCTAAGGTTGCTGAGGCCGGCCTCAAACTTGGGATCCTCCTGTGTCAACCTCCTGAGTACTGGGAGTACAGGCATGTGCCACACTGCCCAGCATTAATCTCATTTTTTCCATGAATTTTCCTTTAATTTTTTAATGAAAATGTTCATACATAAAAGTTGAAAGAGAAGTACAGTGAACATTTATGGACTTGTTAACTACAGGTACTCCTTAATTTATGACAGGGCTATATCCTGATAAACCTATCCCAAGTTGAAAATATTTCAAGTTGAAAACACTTAATACGCCAAGCCTCCTGAACATCATTACTGAGCAACACAGTACACTGATTATTTACCCTTATGATGGTGTGGTTGACTGGGAGCTGCAGCTCATTGTCATTTCCAGTATCATAAGAGTATCACACTACATACCACTGGCCTGGGAAAAGTTCAAAAATTGAAGCAGGCTTTCTACTGAATGCGTACTACTTTCACACCATGGCAAAGTCAAAAAATCTTAAATCGAACTGTTGTAAATCAGGGACTATAAATTCTACAATTATTAACTTTTTGCCATATTTGCTCTCTTGTTATAATTTCTTTTGAAACTACTTAAAAATTAAGTTGCAGAGGCTGGGTATAGTGGCACAAGCTTGTAATCACAGCTACTTGGGAGGCAGAAATATCCCAAGTTTGAGGCCATCTTAGGCAACATAGTGAGACCATGTCTCAAAATGAGAAATATAAAAGGGCTAGGGGTGTATTTCACTGATAGAGCACTTGCCTTGCATGTGGAAGGCCCTGGTTTCAACCCCAGTATTGACACACACACACACACACACACACAAATTAAGTTGCAAATAAATAACAATTGAATATATACCTTCTAAGAATAAGAGCCTTTTTTTTTTTTTGCGGTACCGGAGATTGAATGCAGGGGCGTTCTACCTCCGCACTATGCCCCCGGCCCTATTTTTTATACTTTATTTTGAAACCAAGTCTCACGAAGTTGCGGAGGGCCTCGCTAAGTAGAGAGAGAGAGAGAGCTGAGGCTGGCCACGAACCCGGATCCTCCGGTCTCCGCCTCCCAAGTACTGGGATTACAAGCGTGCGCCACCACGCCCGGTGAGAATAAGAGCCTTTAAAACAGTGTTCTTTATAACTGCAATACCATTATCACACTTGAAATTAGTAATTTCATACTATCTAATGTTTAATCCATATTTCAAATTTCCTTATTCACCCTAGGAATGCCTTTTGTAACTTTTGCTTTATAAAGATCAAATCTGAATAACAGCATCAAGGTTCTGTATTGTATTAGTTACTTGGTTGTATCTGTTTGGTCTTACCCAGAACAGTCTCATCTTTTTGTATGACCCCCAACCCCTATTTTTATATATATATATATTTGTTTGTGGGGTTTTTTTTCTTTTTTTTTTTTTTTTTGCGGTACTGGAGATAGAACCTGGGGGCATTCTACCTCCGAGTTAAACCCCAGCTCTATTTTTTATTCTCTCTTTTTTTTTGTGCATGCGTGTGTGTGTGTGTGTGTGTGTGTGTGTGTGTGTGTATAACCCAGAGGCATTCCACCTTCAAGTTACACCCCAGCCCGGATTTTATTTCTTATTTGGAAACAGGGTCTCGCTAGATTGATGAGAGTCTCGCTACTTGTTGAGGCTGTCCTCAAACCTGCAATCCTCCTGTCTCAGCCTCCCAAGAACAGGGATTACAGGCGTGCACCACCACGCCAGTTTATTCTTTTGTTTGTTTTGTTTGTTTGTTTTTGTTTGTTTGTTTGTTTGTTTGTTTGTTTGTGGAACTGGGGATTGAACCCGGGGGCATTCTACCTCCAAGGTACACCCACAGCCCTATTTTTAATTTATTTTGAAAGTCTCACTAAGTTGCAGAGGCCTCACTAAGTAGCTGAGGCTCGCCATGAACCTGTGATCCTCCTGTCTCAGCCTCCCAAGTACTGGGATTACAAGTATGAGCCACCACGCCTGGCTCCAGCTTATTCTTTATTTTGAAACAGGGTCTCACTAAATTGTGGAGGGCCTCACTAAGTAGCTGAGGTTGGCTGCGAACATGCAATCCTGTCTCAGCCTCACTGGGATTACAAGCATGCACCACTATGCCCACTTGTATTTTATTTTGAAGCAGGGTCTCACTAAATTACTGCACACTGGCCTCAAATCTGCAATCCTATTTCAGTCTCCCAAGTACTGGATTTATAGGTGTGCGCCATTGCACCTGGCCTCATCGTTTACAATATTGACTTTTTGAAGAGTCTTAAGCTACTCTAGAATCTGAAGCAACTCAGTTTTTATTAGTAAAACATACTCCTATAACCCTTCTGTGTGAGTTATCTATACTTGCTTAATATATCACCCTAAAACTTAACAGCTCAAGCTGGGTGTGGTGGCACATGCTTGTAATCCCAGGTACTTGGGAGGCTGAAATTGGAGGATCACAGTTTCAAGGACAGCCTCAACTACTTAGTGAGGCCCTCCGCAACTTGGTGACACCCTGTTTCAAAATAAAGAATAAAAAATAGGGCTGGGGTGTAGCTTGGAGGTGAAATGCCCTGGGTTCAATCCCCAGTTCCAGAAAAAAAAAAAAACTTCATGACTCAAAAGAACACACAAAGAATGGAGGTATAGTTCAGTGGTAGAGCACTTGCCTAGTATGCACAAGGTCCTGGGTTTGATCCCTGCTCTGCAAAACAAAACAAACCCAATACTTTTATTACTTCACATGTTCTATGGGCAAGGGATCCTGGCTCAGCTGCTAGCTGAATCCTCTTGTTTCACATGAGGCTGTAATCAAGGTATCAGCCAAGCTTGGGGTCTCATCTGAAGGCTTGACCGGACGAAGTTCCATTTTCATGCTCACATGGTTGGTGTTCAGTTCATTTTGGGTCGTTGGACTGGAGATCTCAGTTCCTAGCTAGTTGGCCAGAGGCTGTATTTTTGTTTTTGTTTTTGTTTTCAACCTGGCAACCTGCTTCATCAAAACCAACAAGGGAGAGATTCTGCTAGCAGGACTGAAGTGGGAATCTTTATAATCTAATCATAAAGGTAACATTAAGGTTATCTATTGGTTGATAGCAGGATGGATTGTTGGGCCTTCTTAGAGTCTGCATATGACACCTTCTATTTTCCTATAAAGTGGAAGCTAGATCCAGAGGCTTGGTTAGATTGAGATTAAACTGTTTTTGCAAGAATACTGTATAGATACTGTACTTGCTATATTGACTTGATAGCATCATATCTGAGCTTCCTTTAGGAGTAAAATAGTCCTCAGAATAAGACGAATGAATAATGGAAGTTTTAAAGGATGACTAAAGTCCTTTCATAAAATAGATTACCTAAAAGCCAGATGTGGTGGCACACGCCTATAATCCTAGTATTTGGGAAGCTGAGACAGGAGGCTCACAGGTTCGAAGCCAGTGTTGGCAATTTAGTGAGGCTCTCAGCACGTTAACAAGACCCTGTTTGTATGTAAAAAATAAAATAGGGCTGAAGGTCGGGGGTAGAATGCCCCTGGGTTCCATTCCCAGCACCACCAAAAAAACAAACACGAAAAACTAGATAACATGATATTCGTCCTAGGACTAAAATGAAATGCTAAGGTTAACAGTTGTCAAATTAGCCAGGTATGGTGGCACACACCTGTAATAACAGATTTGGGAGACTGAGGAGGATCGCAGGTTTGAGGCCAGCCTCAGCAATTTAGCAAAACATTCAGCAACTTAGTGAGACACCGTTTCAAAATTAAAATAGGAAGCCAGGCAGTTGTGGTGGCACACGCTTGTAATCCCAGTACTTGGGAGGCTGAGACCGGAGGATCCGGGTTCGCGGACAGCCTCAGCTACTTAGTGAGAGCCTCCACAACTTAGTGACACCCTGTTTCAAAATAAGAATAAAAAAATAACTAGGGCTGGGGTGTAGCTCGGAGGTAGAATGCCCCTGGGTTCAATCCCTGGTACTGCAGACAAACAAACAAAACCAAAATTAAAATAGGGCTGGGGGTGTAGCTCATAGGTAGAATGCCCCTGGGTTCTATGCCCAGTACTAGTAAGTAAATAAATAAGTAAATAATAGCATTTTGAGGACTTTTGCTCTGCAGGGTAACACCTTAAGGAGTTAAGCTCACAAGCAGCACATTTGACACACACACTCACTCTCTCTCTCTCTCTCTCTCTCACACACACACACACACACACACACACACACTCCCCTTGCTCAAGATCAAAGGGCTGTGAATTATAGGAAGTCTCTCATCAAAGCTTGAGCTTCCTCTTAAACAATAAACCCCTTAGAGACTCCAGATGGATTTATGTACAATACTTATGGAACTTCATCTTTAATATACTTGGAAAATGGACCCACGAGACCTGGGACAACCCCAAATCACAACAATCCAAATGGGGACCTTTTGAAATGCCCAAATTGGTTGTGCACTCAATTGCAAAAGCTTGGTTTTAAAACCAAACACATAGAGTTGGAATGTTACTTTGTGTGGTGCCTAAAGGCACCCCAAACAAATTCTGATAGATTAGTCCCTCTTCAGGAAATGAATAAGAAACTGTCAGGAGTCATTTCAGGTGGGAAATGGTTGGAGGATGTAGGTCACGGGGGCGGGGGGAGTGCCCTTGGGAACTATATTTTCTCTCTCTGCTGTGAGCTAAGCAGTTTTCCTCTGCCCCACCCTTCTGCCATGATGTTCAGCTTCACCTCAGGCCCAAGGAATGCAGTTAGTAGACCATGGACCACAACCTCCGAAACCCTGAGCCAATATAAACTTTTCCTCCTCTAAGTTGTTTATTTTTATTAATTTTTCAATACTGGTAGTTGTGAGGCAGGATCCTGGCTATGTCCTTGAAGATGACTCTTGGCCAAAAGCCTGGAAACTAACCAGAAAAATCAAGCCTCTTTCCCTGACCCCCTTCCCTGAGAATATAGCTGGGACTTTCCGGGCAGCTGCAACTGCAAAGATAAGGCACATAACTGCTAGAAAAAAGAGAAACAATGTACAGAATAACTGCTGTTGGCCTTCTGCATCTACCTTAGCTAGGCAAGCCTCTGAGTCCTTGCTCTGTATGGACCAAGGTCTCCTGCAACGGTTGAACCAAGGAGCATTCTACCTCTGAGCTGCACCCCAACCCTTTTTCTTTTTTTTCTTTTATTTTTTGTGGTACTGGGGATTGAACCCAGGGGCATTCTACCTCTGAGCTATACCCCCAGCCCAATTTTATTTTTTATCTTGAAACAGGGTCTCACTAAGTTGTGGATGGCCTTGCTAAGTTGCTGAGGCTGGTCTTGAGCCTCTGATCCTCCTGTCTCAGCCTCCCAAGTACTGGGATTACAAGCATGTGCTACTGTGCCCAGCTTTATTTTCTGGAGTCAGATGTGCTACCATTGCGTCACGAGGCCCTCTTTATTTTCCATTTTGAAGCACAATTTTGCTAAGTTACTGAAGACCTTGCTAAGTTGCTGAGGCTGTTCTGGAACTTGCAATCCTCCTATCTCAGTGTTAGAAATAACTTTTCATGGCATCTAAAGAAAAGGCACGTGTTCGAAAATTGCTTGGCAAGGCGATTTTACTTTTTTGCAAAACAGGGTGCTCCCAGGTGTGTGAGAGAGCACACCCCACAAAGAACCCAGTGGGTCTTATATCCCTAATGCAAGGCTCCTCCCGCACTGAAATTGGCAGGAGTTACAGCTTCACATTCTTCCAGATCAGCTACAAGGGAAGATGGGGGAGGGTCAACACCTGTAATCTCTTAAGAGATGTTAATTTGGGGAAAGAATGTAAATCCCTACCAGGTTACAAAATGGCCTTTAAGTGAAACTACCTCCTTTGACAGAAAAGATACAATTATATTCTCACATCAGTCTCCCAAGTACTGGGATTACAGGTGTGAGCCACTGCACCTGGGTGTTAAGTACAAACAGGTGCCAGGTACAAGCATATAAATGAAAAATTAAAAAACTGAAAAGAAACAGTTATAAAAAGTTAGAAATTAGTTGCTGGGGAATAGTTCCTAAAAAAGATTGCTTGGTTACTCAATCTCCATGTCATAAAATTATATATATATTTCTGCATACTTGCTAACTTGCTAACTGCAAAAATCCGGCTTCTGTAATCAGCCTGCTTGCTTGCAAAATTGCTTTCTGATCGCCTACGAGTGACATAACCTTATAAAAGACACAATTTTTGGAACAAGGGGGCTGCTTTCTACTCAGCGTGCTAAGTGGGGTTGCAGTCGCCACGGCTTAAATAAATCCTTTACCTCTTAACCGTGGTCTTATGGTCTCTATCTCGCAATCGGATACTACATTTAGTTCTCTGACTGGGAAATGCGAGATTTTAGATACCCCCGGACTTTGGGAAGGGACTTGCTACTCTCCCCACGGTGGAGTACCTGCCTAGGGGATGGCCGCTGAGAGATGTTACTCAGCCCCAGGCGAAGCTCCTCTGGCCTGATGGAGCACTCCCAGACCAATGTATGAGGAAGGAATTGGGTACAGCCCTCCAGGGGCATCTGTTCTGGTGAGTCGACTCGTCTGGTAGGAGATCACAGGTTGATTGGACGCAATCACTAACCTCGATCTCCAGAGGTCTGGGGAGACGTCCTCAGCCTCCTGGTTTGGTTTCTGTTTCCTGGGAGCTATTCATGTTGTTTACTTACAGCTTGAAGAAGTTGTTAAGTTTCTGTTTCACATGCCTCGTTGACCCGACTTGTTTTTTGTTGTTCCATGTCCGTAAGGTTTTGGGTTTTATGTGATCATTGTTGATCATTTATGGGCGCCCCCTTTCTTGTTGCTGGTTGGTGCACAAATGTTTGGCTTCTCGGTCTTATTCTTGCAACAGTATTTGTGTTCTCAGTAGTTTTGGGTGCGGCCACGCCCCAAATTGAACAAGGCTTGAAAGCTTTTTTACTTTTGGTTTGCTGTATTTCAATTTGCCTTACTTTCTTGAGTCTTTCTTACGCAACTATATTAATTTCTTGTTGGTGGGCAGGAACTGGGGAATTGAGTGTCAGATTTTTAGGCCTTGTAATTAATACCAATTGGACAGACATACCCCCACCCCAGGATTAAATGGGAAGTACACATAATGGCTCTTCCAGACTAGAGCACATAAGGGATTGGTCACCCCAGCACTATGAGCCAGCCCTGTCTTCCCCGAGAGAGGAGAGGGTAAGTTTGAGACACCGTGAAGGAAACTGGCCTTGACATGAAACTCAAGGAAGCTGCCTTCAAAGCAGCACACCTTTGACCTGAAACATTAGAATCTCTTAGCCTGGAGCAAAGGTGTATGGACTTCAGGAGGTCACTCTCCCAGCCCCCTTGAGTGGTGATCCGCCCACTTGTAACCCCAAAGGCTCAGGAAAGCAGGGAGCCTAGGGCCAGTCCTAGCTCCTTGCCATTGGGAGAGGCACCAGGTCGGGGGTTTATACCGACCCTCCGCAATCCAACACCTTGCTCGAGGCTTAGCTGGACTTAATTTTGGAAACACAGGAGACACCTTTGCCCACCTCGGTTTCAGAGGCTGAACGCTGACTCAGCTTGCGTAAGCAAGTAGCTGTCAGGCAATTCCTCCTGCTAAACCCCTGGGCTAAGGCAACCCCTGTATATTATTACCATATTGAAGCTGTAACAATTAGACAACATGGGACAAAGTGAATCTACTTCTCCTCTGTCACTGGTTTTGGATCATTTCTCCTCTTTCCAGAAAAAGGCATTGCAATATGGGTGCTCTGTCTTTAAGGGGCACCTACAAATCCTCTGTAAACTTAAATGGCCCGCTTTTTCAGTAGAATGGCCCTTGGAAGGGTCCTTTTCTCTTCCCCTTCTCTATCGAGTTCGGAAGATTGTTTTTGGCTCACCGGGTCACCCTGACCAAATACCCTGTATTTTGGCATGGATTGATTTAGTTTCTGATAAACCACCCTGGATAAAAAAACATGTCAAAGGAAACCCCCCTACCTCTATCCTTATCTCTGAACCCCTAAACAGGAACACCCCCAAGCAAAACTTAAAGTCTTATAGGAAGACCCTCAGAATGCTGAAACAGATCCTTTAGGTTTACCTCCACCCCCTTACCCCCCACCAATACCACTCCCACCAGCTGATCCCAGACCCTCTGCACCCAGACCCATATCTCCTGATTCCTCGGTACCCAGCCCCCTGGGACCTATGTACTCTGGCTTACCAGACCCTAGCCCATCTCGAACAAGGGCTGGGGAAACCTATGAAACTCAGGCACAAGCACCTGCCCTTCTGCCTTTACGGTTGATGCCCGAAAACGACCAAGGGCAATTGGTATATGTTCCTTTCTCAACAACTGATTTGTATAATTGTAAACTTCAGAATCCCTCTTTTTCTGAAAAACCCCAGGCCCTAATACATTTACCGGAAACTGTTTTCTTTACTCACCAGCCCATCTAGGATGATTGTCAACAGATCCTCCAAACTTTGTTCACTTCAGAAGAAAGAGAAAGAATTAAGCAGGGAGCTTATAAAACTATTTTAGGTCATGATGTGGGGCTCCCACTTCTGATCTTCAACATGTAAAAATCCCCTCTGATCGACCCGACTGGAATTACAACTCTGACCAAGGTAAGGAGGCAATAGCCAGATACCGCCAGGCTCTGCTGGGGGGAGTTAGAATAGCAACTCAGAAGCCAACAAATATATCCAAGGTAAATGAGGTAATACAGGAAGCAAATGAATCTCCAAATGCTTTCCTTGAACGTTTAATGGAGGCTTACCAAACCTACACACCCCTAGACCCTGAAGCCCCCGAAAATCAGCGCCTAATAAATGTGGCCTTTGTCTCTCAGTCAGCTCCCAATATTAGGAAAAAAACTCCGAAAATTGGAAGGGTTTGAGGGAAAAGTCATTTCTGAATTAATTGAAAATGCCCAAAAGGTGTTTCAAAATAGGGATCGTGCAAAAGAGGATGACAAATGGGATAAGCAAGTTAAAAGAACTGTAATCGCAACAGTTGCTGCTGCCACACAGGAAAAAGCAAACCCCTCCATTTAGAAGACAGGGAAAAAAAGGAAAAAGAAAGAACCCTGTCTAAACGAAGAATTGAAACTATACTCCAAATTCCCTCACCAACAACTAAAAGGCAGGTATGGGAATTCCTAGGAGCCGCAGGTTATTGCCGCCTTTGAATATTAGGGTTTGCAGAAATAGCGAAGCCCCTGTACAAAACTACAGCTGGCGGAAACACCCCTTTAACCTGGGGAGAGGAAAAACAACAGGCCTTTAACAGAATCAAGTCTACCCTAATATCGGCCCCGGCTCTGGCCCTCCCTGACTTTCACAAACCCTTCTTCCTGTTTGTGGCAGAAAGAGGGGGGATTGCAAAAGGGGTGCTAACACAAGCCCTGGGACCATGGAAACACCCAGTAACCTATCTCTCAAAAAAACTGGACACAGCCGGGCGTGGTGGCGCACGTTTGTAATCCCAGTACTTTGGGAGGCGGAGACCGGAGGATCCGGGTTCGAGGCCAGCCTCAGCTTGCGCATGTGCACGCGCGCGAGCGTTCTCTCTCTCTCTCTCCTTCCCTGTCTCTCTCTCTCTCTCTCTCTCTCTCTCTCTCTCTCCCTAGTGAGGCCCTCTG
>PVJS01054075.1:0-13088 GCA_004027185.1 Glis glis
GAGGAGAAGGAGGAGGAGGAGGAGGAGGAGAAGGAGGAGAAGGAGCTCTGCCAGAAGCTTTTCTTTCTGAGGAAAATCACCCTTCATTACCCCTGATTATCTCTCCTTGTTTTCCCTCTTTCTCCTCCTCCTCCTCTTCCTCCTCCTCCTCCCCTCCTCCTCCTCTTTCTCCTTCTTTTCTTTCTCTTCATCCTCTACTCCTCTCTCCTTTATCTCTATTTCTCTGTCTCTCACTGTTGTCTCTGGAAAAATAGAAAGTGTGGAGTTGCACACATGGAGAGGGCACAGGTGTCCCTCCCTCATTGGGCATCAGGGAAGCAACTGGACCCCCCCCCCAACATCCAGCAAGACATAGCTTTAAAAATGTTCAAAAGACAAAACAGTTGCAAGATTTTAAAAGAAAAAATACCAATTTTTAAACTACACCCCTCTGAAGAAACAATACAAAAAAGTTGCTTCAAAGGTAAAATTGGAAAGGTTTTCTGTGACTGATATTCTCTGACATAAAAATGCAGTGGGCCTTTTGTTTGTTTCTTTGTTTAACTGGAAATGACAGGTGTAAAATAATCTGTAAGTGACTGAAAGAAGAGTGAAAGTATAAGTTATCTCTTGTTTTGAAGAAGTAAACCAAAGCATGGTGAAAACATAACTGCTTTAGGAATACAATACAGAATAAGAAAATTTGGTTTATTTTTTGTTTTGTTTTTGTTTTTGTTTTAGTTTTGTTATGAACATCTCTACTTTTTTAAAGCATCTTTATAGTTTATAAGATACCTTTCTCTCTCCTTCTTTTCTTTCTTCCTTCTCTCCTTCCTTCTTTCCAAATGTGTATTTAATTGGGTGTGGTGACACACACCTGTAATACTAGTACTTGGGAGGCTCTAGAAAGGAGGATCTCAGGTTCGAGGCTAGTATCAGCAATTTAGTGAGACACTGTTCCAAACTAAAATAACAAAATAGGGCTGGGGGTCTTACTCAGGTAGAATGTCGCTGAATTCAATTCCCAGAATAAAAAAAAAGATAAAGAAAATGTGCTATTAAATACAACACTGCTCTTAATCTTCTGCTCCCACTTTTATATGTATAATGATAAATTTCTAGTTAAAATAAAAAATTTGCTGAATCATAAATTCACTGTTAATAACATATGCATAATATAAAAATGGACATTTTTGCTTTAAGAAAAATCATCATCTTAAATCAAGTAAAAAATGATGTCCCGGAGCTGCTGGCTGATTTGTCTGCCATATTCTTTGGTATCATGTTATATAGGCAAAATAAAATATTCTAGTCATAACAGCAAATTTAACAATAACAATTTCAGTGTTAATACATGACTCACAACAAACTTCTGGTCAAGAAAAGAATCAGAAAAACTTAGAGTTTAGACAAATACACAGCAGTTTTCCCAGCAGGCTTAAATGTTTGATTCATAAATGTGTCTATGATGTATTTTGAGTGTCAAGGAAAAAAATGATTCTATACAGCAGTACTTGTTCAACAAATGTAGACCCTTATCCAGTCATGCATGTGGGTATTTACTGAAAGGTCCTGAAATATAATAAATTATATAGTGAGCAAATTATTACTTTGTATATGAATGCAGCAAAGGAAAAAAAAACAGCTACCGAAATATTCTCTGATTTCAGGAGTGTGGTATCATCAAATAGTTAACTGCAATGTTAATGCAAAATGTCAGTATAAATTGTCAAGGTTTTAAGGTACTGTACTAATATGATACATAAAAAGCTTGTATTATGTACTATACAATACTGCACTGTCAACTCAAAGGCTTATTTTAAAAGAAGATAACTTTGAATTATATTTTTGTCTCTCTGCTGTGACAGCCCAAACTGAATATGTTCTTTGCTTTTCATTCTAAAAATGAGACTTATGTCAGTTCATCTGAGGGGAAAAGAATGGAAATGGAAAACATCACAGGGAGTTTAGGACTATATTAGAGTCTAAATTAAAGACCCATTTTCCCTCTAATGTGAGCCACGGTTTCCTGGCTGCACAGAGGTAGAATTCAGCTAAAGCAGAAGTTAATTTCCCTGCTCTGTTCCTGGAACGCCGAAGGCAGAACATTGAGCACTGTAGCAGGCAATACTCCCAGAAAGGTAATAGATTTAGCAGAATTGAAAAGTAACATGACCCCTGGAATTGAAAAACTTGCTGGCAAGGTAGAAATATCATAACCCTGGGATTTCCCAGTCTTGCTTCCCTGGCCAGCTTAGAGGAGCCTGGAGTGGGAGAGGACCACCTGGTAGACACAGACTTTGCAGAGCTGAGAACCCCGGACTCCTGAGCCCCATCCCTTGATCAGGCTCACAGAGCAGTCTGTGGGGCTACAGAAAACAGAGTGAAGGGAGGTGTCCTCTGCAAATTCCAGAGTAAATAGGAAAGAAATGCTGCAGCTGAGAGTGACTTAATGGTTCATAAGCTTCCTCCCGTTCTTTCCCCTTTCTTTCTCTCTTGGGAAAATGTGTAAGTAAATGCAACACTACTGTGTTTCTTCTGTTGCTATAATTCCTATTCATAAATGTAAACTTCTGTCTAAAATTCAAATTTTTGTTGAATTCCAAACTCACCTCCAATAGCCCAATACATGGGATAAAAATGGGCATTTTTGCTTTGAGAAAACTGGCATGTTAAATCAAGTAGGCTATTTCATGAAGGCCACAGATGGGGAGTCACAGAGTAGAGTGGGCCAAAACTACACAGATTGACCAGTCTTGATACAGGTTAAAGCCACACTGCATTTTATAACTAGATAATAATATAGAATAATTATGGAACAATGGCCCATTTCAACTTCCCAATATAAGAAACAAATTTAGTTAAACACTACATCACATCATAGTTATGAATGTGAAATCCATACATTATTGTTAACATCCTATTTATGTTTGACCACAGACACCACAAGGACTCTAGTTTTATGTGTCTCTGTGTGTCTGCATTTGTAGAGAGAAAGACACAGAGATTATAAACTGCAGCAAAATAGCTAGTAAGCCTATTAGATAAAATAGATCCAAAGATAGCAAACCAAATACAATCAAAGTCAGCATTTTAGCTAATGAACTTCTGATAGCCCAAACAAAACCTTCCTCTTAACAGGAGACTAGAAGAGGTCATTTTGACAATAGCTTAGGTCATGGATCATTAAATTATACTTATTCTCTTTATCTGTCTCAGTAATTTACCAGAGAGGTGGTCAAGGGGAAAGGGGGTGGGGAGAGGAAGGGTGGATGAAGGAATCACTTCCATCGACACTGTGGACATATTCGAGAATACCAATGTCAATCTCAGTACTCTGTATGGGGAAGGGGGGCAGTGGGGAGGGAGCCGGGGGAAAGCTCACCAAGTACTGTATGCATGTGTATCACTATGACTATGAACTACATTATGATGTGAGACTCTAATGCACCAATAAAAGTATAAAAAATAGTCTAGTGAGCTCCAACTTAGTACATTTTTAATCATACATATTTATTTGGCAATTGAGTACATAGCTAATAATTGCAATTATTATAGAAAATGTATTATATTTTACAAGCAAACACTTGGTACTTTATTGGTCAACACCAGGGGTTCTTGATTTAATGAGTTCAATTATTCGAATCAACTTCTTTAATAACTGCTAGATGATAATTATTTTTGTTGAGATGTCTTTATGCTATTCGCACAGATACCGAAGCTTTTGGCTATGCTTAAAATATTTCTTGGGATGCATATCTGACTTCACAGCACCTAATTATTGTTGTGATACTATGAGTAAATATAATATATATGCATATGTATTCTAATTATCTATAGAGGAAATGGATATTTAGTAATAAAATAAGTATAACTGTTATAATAATAAAATATTAGCATAATAATTAGGACATGGAAATTGGACATGACAAGTCATGATCATTCTCTGCTTTGTTTTATTTATATTTCAAATTTATTGCCAGCTGTACCTTAACCAAGATGTTTAAACTGTATGTATCTTAATATTAAGACATGGGATCAGGCACACACACATCCACATGCAAATACAACATTTCAAAACCTAAATCTATTTTTACCTAAAAATAGAGAGAAACAAAATAATGAATTACATAATCTGAATAATTATTTTTATTTCACTTGGTTACTGTTAGAACATTCTATTTTAAGGAACCTGGTATCCAGAATTTTTGCCTTAACATTAGCAAGATAAAAATAGAGAGTTTTGTTGCTTATGAAGCATTGTATAAAGAGGGAATGGAGAGTTTACTATTTGCCATTGTGCTAAACTGGCACGATTATTAAATGAAAAATTAAAACATTATTCAAAACACCACATTTCCATTTGAAAGCCAACAAAAGACTGTTTAATTGATGCTCCATTTAGGTACGTGGGTTTATGTGGGAATCTATTACATTATTGAGATCAATTCTAACACCAGCTGCCATTTACAATACCAGGGAGATACTGAGCAGTTTATTAAAGTGCTTAGTTTCACTAATAGGAAAGCTGATCACTAACTCTTTTTCTAGTGTTATTATGAAGGTGAAAATGCATTTTCTCTAGATTAGATTTGGGAATAATATATCTTGGTAGTAGATATAGATTCACCCTTATTGTTTTAATATATCAGAAAAAGTAGGCTTTTAAAAGTTGTTTAATAAAAGAAATCTGCAGGAAGTGCAAAGAGGAACACGCACTCCACCAGGGATATTTCCCCAGCAGAATAAAGAAGAATATGGATCCCTCCTCTCTAAATAATGGATCCCGTCCACATCCCTAAATCTCTTATTTACATGTCTTTTTCATTCCTCATGAGCACAAACACTGAAATTGAAAAATACAGGTGTCTTTAGATATCTAAATTTCTTTACAAAGTTTCTCTGCATGGCTTGCTTTGTTATTACCAAGCATAACACCAAGCTCAAGGGAAATCTAACTTTTCTTTGCTAATGAGTAAGTAGAGGTCTGAACAAAATAAATGAGCAGGACCTTCTTTTTCAATACTTTTGGAATCAAACATTCTTAGATACTAAATATAACTTCCAGTTAAGCTAAGGATTATGGAATATCAAGCCGTATCTTAACTTAATACTATCAAAATTAGAGTATCATATTCCTTCAAATGAATCTCCATGGGGAGGTGGTATCTCATCACAATCATCTCTGGTCACGAATAAGTTATTGGTGGAGATAGCTGTCACTTACTGCTTGCTTTTCTGTATGCCAAGTGCTATGTCCAGAGCTTTGCCTGCAGTTTATTATCTTACACAGATAACAACTCTGTGGAGCATATTATAGTCACTGTCTGTCTACTTCCATTTCACACTCCTTCTGATTTCTCAATCTCAATCTCTCTCTCTCTCTCTCTCTCTCTCTCTCTCTCTCTCCCGTTTTTTCTCTTTTCTTTTTTTCAGGTTTTTGTGGGTAACACATTTCTCCATCCTTCAAGGGCTCAAAGGTCAAATAAAATATTTATTTTTATTTCCCTAAAATATTCTTTAAAAAGATAATGATTCACAATCTACTCATAATCCTATTTGGGGAATAATAATGGAGGTTATATTACTATCTATTGTGACAAACTGTGTACACGTAACTTAAAATATCCTGACATTTTTAATTCCTCATCTATTCCTGCTTGAGCATGGTTATCCTCCTGTCCCTTCCTACCACCTCTTCTTTTGAATTCCTTTGCCTTTTTTGTTTTCTTTGCCTGTGGTCTTCTCATTACTGGCTCCACTCATATCTTTCATTTTGATGTACTCCCAGAACTTCAAAAGTTCTTATGCAGAACAATTCAGCTTTCTAAAATGATAAACATGCCCTGATAATCTGCTATATTTTAAATTATTAAAAACACACATACACAAAGCCTCCACTCCTATAATTAAAAAAAATGTATTTAATTCTGATTCTAGTATATAGTCATAAGACAAGCTTGTTCTGCATCCATTGAAAATTAATTCAATTTCCACATAAGTAGCTCAATTCAGTTGGTTTCTGTTGCTTGTAGCTCAAGTTATCAGCAGGAAGTAAGACGAGAGAGAGAGAGAAAGAGAGAGAGAGAGAGAGAGATCAGGGTTGCTATTCCAGCTTCACGTGCTTTCTGAAAAGTGGGGTGTCTGAACGTCCCCACGCTCCCTGGGTCTATTATGGTGGGATAGACTTGGGCAGGTGCTTAAGACTTAAGAAAGCATTTTCCCCTACTCCCCTATTAGGAATTCTGAGATGTCTTAGTTGCCTGGTCCATCATTTTGAAATTTGCGCCTAGAGATTGAGCTGCTGAGAACTGCATAAAGTCACCTAGGGAGCAACTGAGAGTGAATTGCTGGTCCTCTTCTTCAGAATGTGAGTCTGTGTCTGTGAATCCGGAATGACCCAGAGGAAGCATCTTTTCAACTTCGCTCAGACCCTGTGGACCCCATCTGTGGCCCTACATGTTTTGTCTGTCATGTACCAATATATGCTATTGGTTGGCAAGAGTAATTCTTGTTGTCCTTATTAGCTTTTAACAGGGAGAAAGCAAGGGGAAATCTTCTCTACAGTCCTTTAGGTCTTTTTTTTTCAAATATCTTTCCTAGGGTAGACATGAAAGATGATTAAGTTAACTACATTAATTAAAAGGGTGAAACCTGACTCTCATCCCAGAATTTCTCCTCCTGCATCACACACATTTTTAGAAGTCCCTAGGGAGTGCCCCAGGAATGCTTAAAAACAAATCCACCTGGTGTTGTAGTTGTTGAGTTGAGTACCACTTACCGGGGAGGCCTTCTTTTGCAGAGGTCTTCCTGGCACATCATGCTTTGAAGTACTGCCAGCATCCCTAGGTAATTAATCAGCTTTTGCTTTCAGGATCCAAGATCACACAGGGACTCCTTCTCACACTAAATCCTCCATAAAATGATGTGTCTTCTTAAATTATATTCTGAGATATGATCTGGAGATACACTCAGACACTAAAACCATGCTTAGAAAATGTAGTCCTCTCCGAAATTCTACCTGAAGAACCTGCAAGGGAAGAAAGAAACGTTTCCAGGACATTTGTCAGCTGTGATGATACGATACAGAGCAATGATCTTCAACTTTGGCTGCAAATGAGAATCACCTGGGACCTTTTAAAATTCCCACTGTCCAAACCCAGTATGATTCACACCCATTTAATCCCAGCAACTTGGGAAGCTGAGGCAGGAGGGTCACAAGTTTGAGGCCAGTTTGGGCAAGTTAGTGACATCTGTCTCAAAATAAATAAATAAATATAAATATAAATATAAATATAAATATAAATATAAATATAAATATAAATATATATAAATAAATAAATAAATGGAGCTGGGGATGTAGTTCAATGGAAGAGCACCCTGGACTCAATCTCTAGTACCGAAAAACAAAACAAAACACTGCTCAGACCTTATCCGAGCACAACTGAACCGGAACTTCTGAGGGTGGTACCAGGACATGAGCAATTTTGCCATTTTTCAAGCATCTTAAGTGATTGTAGAATGAAGCTAAGGCTTAAAAACTAATGACCTGTTGGATGTGCCATTTTGTTATGCAATTAAAATTTGTGTTAATCACAATTTAATAGGAAAATGAATGTATTATTATTATTATTACATATATATATACATATATTAATATATATACATATATTACTATTCTTAAATAATTGCTCATCAAACCACCTGATTTTAATGAATCACTCAAATTTAACCCTAAAATGTATCTGAAAATTTAATGTAAGGAAACCTAACAGTCTTGGCTATTTGCTTATTCTTACTTAATTCGATCCCATCCTCAAACAGAGACATGATATATTCACAACCTACATTTTCCCGAGAAAGAGATCTTTGCTCTTAATAAAGCTGAGCTTCCTGCTGCCTATTTTCCACTTAATGTCATAATCTTCTGTGACATCACAATTAATTCCTGCAGAGATGATTATAGTTGCACTGAGAGGATTACGATTTCAGGAAAGTGATAAACAGCAGGGACATTAAAAGGTCCTATTTTTTTTTTTTGCTTCCCTAGTATTACTAGCTTGGAAAGAATAAAAGTCAAAGAGAAAAAAATGCCTACAGAATATTATAAAATAGTATGAAACTGTAGATTTGTTTCTTTTGTGAAAGGCCATTGACTTTTTTAAACAGTTTTCTGTTGATTGCGTTAGTTTAATTACTTGCTTAAACAGCTAATGTTTTGTCAGCTCAATCAAATGTTTTACTAGTCTTGCTTTAAATTAAGATTCTAAATATACCATGTGATTTGGTTTGGGTTTACTAGAATCATTATTGTGTATATTGGCTACAAGTGAGTGTTTAGTTCCAAGGATACCTTTGACTTTATAAGAGATAAAATACATTTGTCCTTCAGGAAATGCACTTATTTCCATGAAAATTATCAAGGGCAAGTGATAAGCAAGTGATTTTTTTGTTTGCAAAATCCTTGTAGTTATTTAAGTGAAGAGAATATTTAAAGAGGTACATGAAAAGAATTTGCATCTCTACTTTCTCCTAAACATTTGTTGAATCACTTGACCCACTAATGCCTTTGGATATTATTATCTATTTACATATATAGACAGTGAGAACCATATATAGGATATGGTTTATATTCATGTCCAAAATTACAAAAGTAGGAATAGAGGAGATACTGATCAAGCTTGAAAACAAAGCAAACATTATCTCTACCAGGTTTTACCATATGATTAGATGAGATCTTGCCAATAAGGGTTTTTGGATACCTACAATTTTTCCCAATTTTATTTGTCCAGGTTTTCATAAAAGTTCCAACCAAATACATAAGGGGGCATAATTTACCATCTCCCTCAACAAAGAGTCCAAACAAACTCACACTGTAGGTTCAGTGGAGTTGGTTTGAATGTGTGTGTGTGTGTGTGTGTGTGTGTGTATGTGTGTGTGTATGTATTTTGTTTTCAAATTTCTTCTAAAAAGCACAGTGTTATTTAGTAGATATACAATTCATAATCAATCATGAAGGATTCAAAATAGGACAAAGTTTATCTGCTTATTTCCAAGAGACACTGAGTTATCACTCTTAGAAAACTTATCTGCAATAATCAAAATTTTGGTCTTGTTCCTGAGACTGAAAAGTAAAACAAAATAAAAAAGTTTATAAAGGACTTAAGGAACCTGAAAAACAACACTTTGTACAACTCTCTTTTTAAGTAGAAAGAACTTTCTTCATAATTATCCAAACATTATTTTCACTCTGAAAGCTTTTTAGCTTTGAAAATTTCCTAAATTATAATTAATTGATTTAAATCTTGCCTTGATGAAAGAATCCAAGCAGATAAGATTAATTTCTTAGTCTCTAACTATCTAACTCACCCAAGAGGCTCTTCCAAATTTTTCAGCACTCAGACCCCCATCGATTATAATTTATATAAATGATCTGTTTCTCTACAAAGCTACCAAAGAAGGACAACACATACACAAACCAGTGGGCTGGTGGGAACATACAGAGCCAACACTCTCCACGTGGGCTATTATGAAAGCTGATTTAATTATTTCTTTTAGAAGTTTAATATGTGAAAAGTTAACTTCTAGAAATACTCAGACCATTGCCAGATGGCTATGGAAATTGTTTTTCATTAAATTGGATTGTTTAAATTTTCCAGGCCTATGAATCCAAAGACAGTTTAATCATAGTCAAGAGGGAATTGTAACTCTGGAAAACTAAGCAGAACCCCCTAGCCAGGGCTATAATGATAATTATAATGAAATAAGACCAAATGATTGGGAAGATTTCTAAAAGAAGGTAATTCTAGTCATCCAGAGCCTGACACAAGAAGTTCATCAAAGGCAGGCCTTCTGGAAAATCCCTGCATAGTCTCTTGAAGAAACAGGAAGAAAAAATCTATTATCTCTAGAAGAGAAGGAGGTACATGGTGTCATCTTTGGGTAGTACACACCATTTCGTCTCAAATTTAATATTCTTATACCCAATCAAGGGAATATATATATATATATATATATATGTGTGTGTGTGTGTGTGTGTGTGTGTGTGTGTGTATACATATATATGTATATATATATATATATATATATATATTTAATACTATTTCATTGTACAAATAAAGCAATGTGACTAATTTTGAAAAGAACCTGCCATATGAGTGACTTTTTTTCTTATCTGAATCTTCATGAGAAGGTTTCTGGAATCCTCCCCGATTCTTACACTATATTAGAAATCTTTCTTGGTCAGACAACTTTAGAATCAGTTTCTAAATAACATAAGAAAATATTTTATTTCAGTTGCAGATGTCTTCAAGGCATGGCTGAATTCCGTGGTTGGAGGATAAATGATGAACATAGAAAATGGAGAAATTTCAAGTGTACATAACAATTATGTAGTAGTGTAGATTAAATGCACATTCCCGTGATATTCTGCAATATGACTGAACTGTGAGGCTCTGTAGTATTCTGCCATACAGGGTATATTTGATGGTGTTGCTCAGGTACTATCATTGTATTGTACTTGTGCAAAAATTAGAGCAAATTTGCACCATGAACTCTAAGCAGAAAATAAATCTTCCCTCCAAGGGGAAAAGAAATGTAAATACAGGCAAACCTCGTTTTGTTCTGCTTCACAGATATTTCATGTTTTGCAATTGAAGATTTGTGCCAACCCTGTGTCCAACAAGTCTACTTGTGTCATCGTGATTTGGCAGAAAGAAGCAAAGAAAAAAGTGATCTCTCATGATGATTTTATACCCAGAATTGAATGAAGATTCTCCTTCACCCAAAATTATTGTTTTATAAATCCCATTAGGCCAATGCCAGGAAGGGGTTAATTTGCAAATAGCTCTTCTAAAAATATTTCTGCATATGCCACATCTAGTAAACAGCTGGATTGCATAACAAGTGATGCTGCTTCTTGTGTAGCTGTTGTTTCCTAATCCCTCTTGAGGACTCAGTAGCTTTTATGTTCTGTACCTGTAGAACACTTTGCTTCTGAAAGAATACACTTTTGGAAGAATAGCTGCAATGAAATTAGCAAACATTTATTGAACATTTCTTAATGCTAGCTCAATTGCTGTGCAGAAGTTACTCCATTTACTTGTATCTCTCAGTTGCAAGATGAAGTTGATGCTTTTGTTATTCACATTAGTTCAGAGAAGGAAAGCTTTTTAAGAGGTTAAGTGACTTGTCCAAGGTCACCAGAGTTAAAGCCAGAACCTTTAAACTCAACAAAGTACCAATTCTTTTAAATGTTACAGCGAATATCCACATGTATGTTAGCTAGCTCTCTTCCTGTTTCTCAAATAAGATTAAAACCTCAACTCTCACAGGGGAAGCCTTCCCATTATGTTTCTTGGCTTTCTTAGAATTTAACAGCACCAAGTTCTAGTCTCAATGAATGACTGCTTAAAATAAATCAAGTTTCATGTAAACCAAATTTTACTGTTACTTTAACTTGTCTGATATAACTTTTTAAAATATCTTAAATCATTGCAGCATTCAAAGAAAGCTTATATTTATTTATTTGTTTATTTATTTATTTTGTGTGTATATGTGTGGTGTTGGGGATTGAACCCAGGACTTCACAGATGCTATGCAAGCGCTCTACCATTGAGCTACATCACCAGCCCTAAAGCTTATATTTTTATTGTGAAACTACTAGAGTTATCTCAAAGGCATGAAGCTAAATACTTGATTTGAAGATTAGATAGTTTTGGGCGATCTTTCTGCAGAGATAGCTCACATACTAGCAGGGCTTATCATATCCCTGCTCCCAAAATCATGAGGACAGTAGAAAAGATTAGGCCTATTAAGATTGGGGTCCTATAAGTGCACTTCTATTATTTATATGAATTACAGGGTGTCTGTAATATGTTCTTTTACCTACACAGAACCAAAGATTTGTCTAGTAGCACAGCATAACATTTAAATCAATGTCTTCAGAACAAAGAGTATCTGAACCTCCCACCTGGTTTTTGCATTCTTAGTAATGACAGAGACTCCATGGCCCCTACTTTTTGTTTTCTTGTCCCAGCTCTAAGAAACTCTAGTTCATACAGTGATTGTAGACATTTGTTTATCGAAAGAGGAGAGTTGCCAAGCGTGGTGGTGCACGCTTGTAATCCCAGTACTTGGGAGGCTGAGATTGGAGGATCCAGGTTCATGGCTAGCCTCAGCTCTGCAATTTAGTGAGACCCTGTTTCAAAATAAAGAACAAAAAATAAGGCTGGGGTGTAGCCCGGAGGTAGAATGCACCCGGGTTTAATCCCTAGTTCCGCAAAAAAAAAAAAAAAAAAGGAAAGAGTGGAGATGATTTGATCCTGAGTGGTTCTCAAGTGATTTCGAAGGGATTCTCATCTTTTAAGACTATGAGATTAGTGACTTTTAAGGGTTTTATCATTTATAAAGCACCCAGAGCTCCCTGAAGTATTATGCGAATATGAAAATTATCCAGGAGGAAGTCCATATATATATATACATGAATCTTAATTTTAAAATGATGGCTTGAATTAGGCACAGGAGAATCTACGTGAAATCAACCTATTTGAACTGAAATAGCAAATGCTAATCCTAGAGAAGAGATTTTAGTTTCAGGTGTTTTTCCAATAATCACACACACACATGCACATACACACAAATCCTTTTTGTGTGTGAAAATCTATATGATGCTAAAAATCTATATGCCGAAGGAACATTCACTCTCCTAAGAGACTAATTTTCCAAGATGTTTTCTTTGAATGAATGGATGGTGCAGGTATTGAACTGATGCAGCATCTTATTTGGCAGGGGAGGGCCAGAGCAGATGCCAAATATCAGTCTTGATAATGACAGGATGAGCAATTTCCTTGGAATTCTTTGTGTTTATCCTTAAAACTGTCAACTTTCCTGTACCTTTTAATATTCAGTCTCATTCATGAGTTATAACCATAAGAAACAGTGGTCACTGCTCAGAAAATGCTTCCTGAAGACATGTCAAAAGACAATGCAGGCCGGGCGTGGTGGCGCACACTTGTAATCCCAGTACTTTGGGAGGTGGAGACCGGAGGATCTGGGTTCGCGGCCAGCCTCAGCTCTCTCTCTCTCTCCCTGTCTCTCTCTCTCTCTCT